>JANHFP010002427.1:8583-21476 GCA_032468135.1 Calamaria suluensis | reverse complement strand
AGCAAAGCTGATTGAGGAATTCTGGGAGTTGAAGTCCACAAGTCTTAACGTTGTCAAGGTTGGAGACCCCTGTTCTCGAAGATTCATTGAATACATGGAGATCCACAGAGGTTTCTTGTTGTAATAATAAATCATATGGACTCTTTGTTAACTCAGAGCTGAGATTCCTTTCCAGGTAAATCTGTATGTTTTCAGGACAGCTTCAAAATTTATCCTACAGCTCAAGCTTCCTCTTTCTGGTCTCTGGGTGTGTTAAGAGTTGAAATACCATAATCATTTCCTACTTAGTCAATATCTACCATTAGAAGGGCAAAGTGGGAATTACCAAATTGGGTGGAGTTGCCTTTCTGTTTGTTAACCCCTAGTATATAAATTGCAGGAATTCTGGTAGCTGAAGTCCACAACTCTTAAAGTTGCCAAAGTTGGAGACCCCTGATAAACTGCATCCCATAACAGTCAGATCTGCAGAAAGTGACTGAAAAAGGTCTGGAGGGGTTTTGAGGATTGGTAGAAACTTGTCCAGGTTTTTGTTTCTCCACTAAGAGGAAAGAGTGTGAATTTTACAAACAGGACACAGATTCTACATTGAGTCTTTTGTGCCTCTGAAGAAATTGTCTTCTCATCAAACCTGGGGATTTCTCCTGTCGGGCCAGTCTGAAACAAATCAGAGCGGATGGCATACACACCCTAAGCCTCACATGGTTTTGCTGATATATTTTTTTTAACTGAGACACCCACGGATGACACAGAAGGAATCCAACAAGGTTCACAATAATAAAATAATAGAACCTGGAAATTCAGAGAGCTGCGCTGCTTCATTTGCGCCCCCCAATGGCTTTTAAAGGAAAGACAGTTGAAGACTTTGAGTGCTCTATGGATTATAGAGCAGGAAAGAGTATATTTGTATCTACTTTTTAATTACTGACGCCCTACAAGGAAGGGATCATGTTCAGAGATTAAATTTTTTAAGCAGAAAAATTGCTGTTGCCTGGACCAGTTGCACTTCTCATACAGAGTCTAAGTTCAACAAATTCATGAAAGCAGGATTCTTCACTTAATAGAAAGTAGTTGTCCAGATACCATACAAACAGGAACACAAAGCCTACAACACCTACACAAAGCCACATACTTTGGTTAGTTAGATCATCTCATGTCTTTCCCCAGCCTGTGAGTTCCATTCATTTCATTTCATTTTATTAGATTTATATACCGCCCCTCTCCTTACGGACTCGGGGCGGTGTACAGCCATGATTTAAAACAAGGAAACATGAAATTCAGCTCCCACTAATATTCATCAGTATAACCATTGGTGTAGGATACTAAGAGATAAATACATTCTTAGAGCAATATGTACACAAAGTCAGTTGCAACCTGCAGAAAGCTCAGGTTTTCTGTAGCAGTTAAAAATGTTAAAAAATAATAATCTAAAATGCCACCCTTTAATGACTTCTACCATCGGGACAGCTTGTCTGACCTAGAGCAAAGCAATAACAGTAACAACAATAGACACCTGTTGTTCTGAATGGAAATTCCTATAAGTGTGATTTTCCTCATAATGTATGGGTAGTATAATGAATCTGTATCACATATAAGAAAATCACAGAAATGAAAGGCATCAATCTAAATATTTCTATTTAGTGGTGTAAAAGTTACAACCCCAACCTCCATTTAACATAACAACATGCTTTGGTTTCAGCTCCTGTTCTTACCCTTTATCTCCCTCCTTCCCAAATCTCACTCATTTTAGTGAATCTCTAGAAAACTGGAAGTATCTAGAGACTTTTGTAAGATTACCACATTCAGGGCTTAGCAAGGCAGGCCTTTCCTGCTAGTAATACTGTGTCTTTCTGCTAAATTCAAATTAATAGACTTGGCAGGTACCTTATAGGTCATCTAGTCCAACCCCCCAACCAAACAGGAGACCCTACACCATTTCTGACAGATGTCAGTCCAGTCTCTTCTTGAAAGCTTCCAGTGCTTTCATGGATATTAGATTCTATTGATAGATATTAAAGGTAAGGCTCTGGGGAGATCCAGAAATAATAGTAACAATATCCATGGATGGAAATCACACCAGGGAATGTTCCTGAGCTCCATCGCTCTTGTTGGATTGTTCCCTCCAGATCCAGAGGATTCCCCAACAATCTTGCATGGATCTCAAATTTGCTGGCCTGGGGTCCAAAGTCTGGAGGCAAGGAGGGGAGGGGGAGGGGAGAAAACCAAATACTTATCAACCAATAAAGTTTGCTATATAGAAAGGGGTCTTGAAGTTTTAGCTGGGACCTAAGGGAGAGAAACCTTCTTGGCCAAGATCTGGAGAAGACTACATTCAAAACCCTGAGTTTCATGTGAGGAGTCCTTCTATTTGATGCGAAGTGTTGGACTACTCTGTTGAACTTCATCTGGTCAATCTCCCTGGTCTCCAGGATGCCTTCCCAACGCAAGGACCACCTTACCCTAGACTCAAGAGTTTTGAACGTCGTCTTCTCTACCAATCACGTAGATCGCAACAGCATCCCCAGTAATAACGACGACAACAGCAGGAATTCTAACAGCCAAAAAACCCGATGCTACGAAAGGCTGGGGATACGCTCTCTCACTCCAAGGTCCCCCCTTGTCTTTCCCGCCCGCTCCCCTTGCCCGAAGAGCGAAGTACTCACCGAGACGGCCTCGTGGAAGCGTCAGCTTAAGGTCCCCCCTCTCCCCGCTGACGTCCCCCAAGCCTGCCGGCGAGGGGGTGGGGAGACGCGCCCCTCACTGCCCTTCTCTTCCCTCCGTTTCCTCCCAGAAATGGATGGCTCAGCCCCGAGCTGGTAAAGACGCCGGGGGAGAGCAACGATCGCAAGGTACCCCACGACCCGCCAGTCCCCCCCAGAGACGAGGGGGAATGGGGACAGGAAGGGAGACCCAGACAGCCGGGATCGGGAGGGTAGGGAGGGGGGAAAGAGAAGCGCGGAGTGGCGGCGCCGAGGCTGCTGTCCTCCTCCACGGTGGTGCTGAAATGCGCCCCGACCCTACCCGCTTGGCTCGCCCGCTCGCCCGCCTCCCCGCGGCTCAGCCCTTGTAGCGTAAAAGAGTGCCCATGGCAACCCCGCGTCACACAGTTTGAGGTGGGAGCTGCCGGACAGGGCTTCCACGCCGCCCTGCGCCCCGCCGGAGAGGGCGCAGGCGGGGAGGGGGAGGAGAGACCTCTCCCCACGCCTCCCGGCCGGCAGCCTTTCGCCCCTCCTCGGGATCAGAAGCGCCCCTGCCCTTCCCCAAACACGATCGCAGACAAGTTTCTTTTTTTGGGGGGGGGATGAGTGGGTAGGTATCTCCCCCTTCCCCTTCCAAAGTCGGCTTGTTTGAAACCAGTTGGCAGGGCGGGGCTCCGGCACGTTGTTTACCAGTCTGGCTTTGGGAGAGCCCCCCTCCCCTTTAAACGAAAGGTATGCTCGGGCCGCCAGGCCCGGTGGAGACCCGGAGCCAAGCCCTCCCCGTTCCCGTCACCGTGAAACCGCCGGGTGGTTTCGATGGGGGAAAACCAACGCTTGGAAGAAACGACGCGTGATTAAAATATAGGCGTGACACCATAAGTGCCGCGGAGAGAAAACCACGCCTTAATATGTAGGCTTAGAGGAGGGTGTTGCTTCCAGAAATTGAAAAATCACGGAAGGGGAAACAGGCCAGATAGCTCAGTCGATCAGTCTTTCCTCTTTCTGCTTTTATATATTCAGGGACCACCACCCCCTGTACTTTTATTATTACGCCAGCAGAGGCTGCTTGTCACCTTGCCAAGATTCAATTTTGAGAATGAAGTATGGCTAGTCTAGTGAAGAGATGGACCAGGGGAGACATGATAGCAGTGTTCCAGTACTTGAGGGGCTGCCACAGAGAGGAGGGGGTCAAGCTGTTTTCCAAAGCACATGAAGGCCAGACAAAGAATAATGGATGGAAACTGAACTAGGAGAGATTCAACCTGGAAATAAGGAGAAATTTTCTGACAGGGAACCATCAACCAATAGAACAGAAGTTGCCTTCAGAAGTTGTGGGATCACTTGAGACGTTCAAGAAGGGACTGGACTGCCATGTGTCAGAAATGGTGTAGGGTCTCCTACTTGGCTGAAGAGTTGGACTAGATGATTTACAAGGTCCCTTCCAACTCTGTTAATCTGTATCTGTGTATGAATACAGCACTAAGCAGAGAACTGCTAAATTTACATTCACTTCTAATGCTCTGAGATTTAGACTGGGTTCACACTTCTTCAGACTTCTTCTGTATCTCACAAAACCTTTGCCCACCTGCCCGTCAATTCCAAGAGAGAGAAAAACATTTCAATGTATTGGGAATAATAGTATGAATGTGTCAAATTACTTTTTAATGTAAAATTAATTTGTAATTCAGGGTTGGCAAACAGGCCCCTTGCAAGCCCCCCCCCCCTTTTTTTTGCAAGTTTTGTCCCTGATGGCACCATTCAAAGGCCAACAATGGCTCTTTGCTCAGCAACTCTAGGCTTGAAAAACTGGGATGCAGGAACCAATTCGGGTATTTCTAAGAACAACAAAATAAACATTTTAAATTTAAATACTAGTGGTTAACAAATAGAAAGGCAACTCCACCCATTTTGGTAATTCCCATTTTGCCGGTCTAATAGTGGAAATGAGGATGGTATTTCAACTCTTATCACATCCAGAGACCAGAGAGAGGAAGCTTGAGCTGTAGGATAAATTTTGAAGCTGTCCTGAAAACATACAGGCTTACCTGGGAAGGGATCACAGCTCTGAGTTAACAAAAAGACCACATGACTTATTACAGCAAAAAGCCTCTGCATTTCCATGTATTCAATGAATCTTCTAGAGCTTTGCTGGCTGAGGAATTCTGGGAGTTGAAGTCTACAAGTCTTAAAAGTTCCTAAGGTTGGAGATCTCTGTTCCAGAGGAGTTCAGTTCCATAAAGAGGCACACATCAAATAAAATCTCAAAATGGTAAGCATCTCTTAAAGTCAGCTAATCCATCTCGCTGCTCAATGCAGGGCTCCAAATTAAAAGAAGTGACTGTCCAATCTTCCCTTAACATATTTCAAGAAAGGGGACTCCACCACTTCTCTAGGCATTACATTTCACTGTCAAATGGTCCTTACTGTTCAAAATATTTTTCCCTCAATACAGGGAGCTCTCAACTTAACACCAATTCGCTTAGTATCCGTTGGAAGTTATAAGACTGAAAAAAGTGACATATGACCATTTTTCACACTTACGACCATTGCAGCATCCTCATGGGTCAGCTGATAGAAAATCGGATGCATGGGGCAACTGGCATGTATTTATGACAGCTGCAGTGCCCCAAGGTCATGTGATCAACTTTTGCAACCTTCTGACAAAGTAAATGGGGGAAGCCAGATTCACTTAGCAACCAGGTTACTAACTTAACAGCTGTAATGATTCACTGAACAACTGTGGCAAGACAGGTTATAAAATGGGGCAAAATTCACTTAGCAACTATTTTGCTTAGCAACAGAAATGTTGGGTTGAGTTGTGGCCATAGGTCAAGAACTATCAGTATTTACCTGCCCAATAACTTTTTTTTCGATACAGGAATGTCCTATATCTTGAGATCTTTATTCAGTTTACAATGTGAACTCAAGTCTCTACCATTTTTTACCTTATATGCTGTTTAATTGTAGCTTGATTAACAAACTCCAACATACAGCTTGATAAACTCTGAATTTTAGATAAACAAACTGAATTGTAGCTTGATAAGAAAACTCTGAATTATAGCTTGATAAACAAAATCGAAATGATAGCTTGATTAACAAACTCCAACATAGGATTGCAGATTTTGAATGGAAATTGAAATTTTAGGTTCCATCTATCAAACTTAAGAACCTCAAGAGAAAAAAAGAATTACTTAAGATGCAATCAAGTTTCAATCTACTTGCTCTTTGCTCCCCAATGAAGTAATTTACTTTTCTACCCATGTCCAAAATATTAGTCAGCAATGAATCAACCACCTGGACCAATGATGAGTAACTGCTCTTACAACAATCCATTTTGTAAGACAAATGTCACACCCTTCTTCTGCTTGGACTGGAAAATTCAATTAGTCTTTTACTTTCCTGTTCACATCCCTTCCTGCAAAGTTGGGTTAAAGTACAATAAACCAGAAAGTGCTTGATGATAACTCAGGTAAGGATAAAGGAACACAATCTGAGCCCACCCACCCACCAAATTTTGGTAGATAACAATGCCCCTTTAAGCATTACTTGACAGAAATGAGATAATTCATAGGTGCTTTGGGATTAGCCCAGTGGTGAAATCCAAATTTTTTACTACCTGTTCTGTGGGCATGGCTTGGCGGGCATGGTGTGGCTTGGTGGGTGAGGCAGGGGAAGGATACTGCAAAATCTCCATTCCCACCCCACTCCAGTGGAAGGATATTACAAAATCTCCATTCTCTCCCCATTCTGGGGCCAACCAGAGGTGGCATTTTTTCTGGTTCTCCAAACTACTCAAAATTTCTGGTAACAGTTCTCCAGAACCTGCTGGACTTCACCCCTGGATTAGCCATAATAACTGTATTTAACTCATTTTAAACTAAATTATATAAAAAGGTAAAGATTTTTCTGTCCCAGTCATGTCTGATTCTAGGTGCTCATCTCCGTTTCTTGGCCGAGGAAGCTGGCAGTCTGAAGACATTTTCCGTGATCATGTGGCCAGCATCACCACATGCTGTTACCTTTTGATCTACTCATTTGCATGCTTTCAAACTGCTAGGTGGGCAGGAGCTGAGGCAGGCAATGGGAGCTCACCCTATTGTGCGGCGCATGGGACTTGAACCTGGGCTGTTAGCTTCCCAGCTGACAAACTCAGTGTCTTTAACTGCTGAGCCATCATACCATCTAAAATTATGCAAAGCATTTGTTAAATCCAAATTGCCTTGCCTCTGCTCATTTCTGGAAATAAAGGAATGAGCATGCCAATCAAAAGCCAAATAAAATTTTGGTCTAAAAAGAAGTTGCACACTTTTTAATTAAAGCCTGGTTATAATATATATATTCATTCTGGGTTCAAATCCCAGAATGGGTATGACCAGCTGATGAGAGCTAATAAGCTTGAAATAGATCTATACTGGCCTCCCTTAATTTTAAAAATATCAGCAGAAAACAATTAACCAATATATATATATGTTGGTTAATATATATACATATACAATATATATACAATATATAATTGTATATATATATATGTGTGTAATTAACCAACATATTGGTAAATACAGTAGAATATGAAAAAGGATATATGGTTCTGTCAGTGTGCCTTGAGGACCCAGAGTGGGATGGAGCCCATTACATGGATAGTATGAATGTGTGTTGTCACCGGGGTGGATGTGGAGTTATTATTTTAATATTTTAGTATTTTTATTATTTATTATCTCTTTTATGTGTTGTTTTATATATCTTTGTATGGTGCCTTCTGTCACCATGTGTGAGTACACTGAAATATAAATTTTCTAAATAAATAAATATACTGTAGATCAGTGATGGAAAACCTTTTTGGCACCAAGTGCCCAAACTAGAACTTGTGTGCATGCCAGAGTGCCAGAAACCCAAAGACCAGCTGGCCACATGCTAGCACTGGCCAGCTGGTCTTTGGGTTTCAGGTACATGCATGCACGCTGGCCAGATGGTCATTGGGTTTCTGGCGCTCTGGTGTACATGAAGACCAACTGGGAAAAGCATGTGCGCCAACAGAGAGGGTTCTGTGAAACCAGAAGGACAGTTGGCGATGGGGCGTGTGCCCACAGAAAAGGTTCTGCATTCTATCTCTGGCATGTGTGCCATAGGTTCATCATCACGGGTCTAGATTAATGTTTAACTTAATTTAACAATGGTAGTCTTTGCTATTTATTTGTTTCATGCTTGTTTCTATGTTTTATGAAAGACTGTGTACCTGTACTCTTGTATGAATCAGGCTTCTTTTTAGTAATGCGTATACCTTGATGGGCAATGGAAAGGAGGCAGCAATCTCACCTTTACCCTAAGTAATCAATTGCTTTTGTTTTAAAACATTTTGTTTTAAATGTTATAATACTATTTTGGACTGATGCTATTTCTGATTATTCTGGTTCTAGATAATGGTAATGCTAATATTAGATACTGACATGAGAACCCTTTTTCTCCAAAGACAGCTTATAAAATAAAATAAAGCACTTGCAAACCAATATCTATGATTGAATTAAAAACATGTTGTGTGTATTTGTGAAGCAATAATTTTTGCTTTTAACAAGTTTTAATCCATGTAGAAACTTTGCTTGTGAACAGTTTGGTATCATTTGATTATATGTCTAATGGCATTAGAGCATAAGACATGCCCTGCTATATGATTAAAACACTAGTTTATCATGCACACTTCTCCTAGTAACTCATGAATTGTTGTTAGGACAGATTGAGTGAGTCTGTTTTATATGTCCCTGTCAGTTGAAAATATTAGGTATCTTATCTTTGATGCTATAAATAATATATTGTAATTATAACTTCAAGCAATTATTCCATTATTAATAAAGTCTGCTTAAATCCAATATAATTTTCAATCCAGCAGTTATTCCTTCATTTTGTAATAACAAAATACATTAGTTTAGTTTAGTTAGTAAATATATGTAAATGTATATATTATTGTTTTCCTGAATTTCCTATTTATTAATTTTTCAAATTTATATGGCTGCCCATCTCACATCAAGTGGCATACAATTCTTAAAGCAATAAAAGTATTAAAATCATTATTAAAAATATAGAACAGTCATTACTAAAATATAAAATAACAAAGCATACGAGAGAGTGAATATTAGGCACCCTAATGGAGTCATCTTAAAATTTTACCAGCTCCCTACAACTCACAGGCCTGATGATATAACTAGATCTTGATGGACTTCCATAATATTGGCAAAGATGGAGCATTTTCACTTTGGGATCAGAATGTTCCATAAAGCAGATGTCATGCCACCTTCTGGTCCCTGCTAAGTGAATTCCCCAACAGACAAGACTTACAGCATGCTCTACCAGAACTTATGGAATGGACAGATATAATTGGGACAAAAGGTCCCTAAGATAACATGGTCCCATATCATGAAGCAACCAAAGGGGATTCAGATTATTTCTTTCTTTCAAGATCCCTGAGGCTTTGCCACTACCTTCTTAACCACTTTCCTCCAATGATTAGGCACTGGACTAAAATTATAATGGGGACAGCAATGGCTTCATGAGGAGTAGAGCAGCGATGGGTTGCTTCCAGATCGACCATTTCACACAATCCAGTAGTGATGATCGGATGAAGTCAGCAAACTGGTTTTCACCGTCTGGGAGCTGGGTCCTCCCGCCTGCCCCAGTGTAATGTTTACTTTTATTTTCCTGTTTGTTGCCAGCTAATCGGATGATTGCCATGCCTATCCTCTCCTAAATGATTGTGAGCATGTGCAGAAGACATGTTTGGCATGTGTGCATGCAAAGATTGCTGGTTGTGACCCTACTGCACATACCTAGCATGCATATTTGGCATGCGTGTGCACAAAGTATTCTGGTCATGAGCATGCATGCACAAAGAGTGCACGCAAAGAAGAGAACCAGTAGTAAATGTAAGTGGAACCTACTTCTGGAGCAGAAGAACTAATGCAAGAAGCATCAACCACCTCTAGAACCCACTAGCATTACACTCTCTTGACTGCTTTTGCAATTGCAATATGGCATGGATCTAAAGAACAGCTGGCTGAGCTCACAGTTCTAAGGACCCTGTCCACTTCCTCAAGTCTGGGTTCAAATCATTACCAGATAACTGAACAAGATGCTTATCCAGGTATCTCCTCTGGACTTGCTACAAGTTTCACATTAAATTGCAAACAAATCCGAATGACTTTGACAGATGATGGGAAAAAATGCTCTGTATTCCCTTGCAAGGACTTCTCCAAGTTCCCTCCCTTCTCAAACAGTTTAGGTCATCTGAGGTAGAGACATGGGCAGATTCACTTAATTTCATTGATTAACCAAACATTCCAGTTTATCAGAAAAGAAAAATACAGTATGTTATCCACATCCAATACAGTCATCATTTATTTTTATTTTTTTATTTATTAAGCATGAATTGAATACAAAAATCAATGCAAATAAAGAGAACATTAGGACAAACAGTAGGCACGCTGGTGCTCTTATGCACTCCCCTTACAGACCTCTTGGGAATGGGGTGAGGGAAAAAGTAGACAGTCTTAGGTTAAAGTTTTGGTGGGTAAACCATGTTCTTTTACACTCATCTTTCTTTCTATGCTAAAAGTCCATTCTTTATAACATTTCCTTATTCAAGAAAATTTTTAACTTTTGGCTTAATCTTTTTGAAAAGTTGTGATTTAATAAGGTATTTCATACATGGGATCTAAATCTATTTGAGTGTTGGATTTCCTATTTTAGAAGCATTTCTCAACTTGCCTTTGTAAAGGTTTCAACAAAAATTGCTTTTTACTCTTATATATATATATATATTTTAAAAAACTACATTTTTCTAGTATAAGATATTATGTCCCATATAGGCGACCTGTTTTGTATTTTCATTTATTGGAGAATTTTTTAAAGCTGAGATTTGTGATAAACAGTAAATGCTGTTCTTGAACCAAAAATTACCAAGGTCTTGAATTTCTGAAAAGAATAGTAACCTTTTCAACCTTTTCAAATATATTTAAGACAAAAAATCTATAATGCTGAAATTTAGTTTTTTTGAAGATTTACTTCCATATAGCAAGCTTCTTTTTTACATTTTATTTAGTACTGCATTTATGTTTCCCCATTTCATCCATATAAGTAATTTTAATGATATTACAATATTTGCAATAGTAATTTTGAGATAATTTTTTCTATAATTTCATTTTCTCATTTTTCATGTGCGAGAAATTGAATATAGAGCTGCAATTTGCAGATATTTCACTGTATCATACCTCATATTATACTGTATCATGTCATCAATGCACCTTATCACATAAAATTTCTGAATTAAATAATGCCATGCTTCAAGAACACACATTCCGTATTTTTCTGATCTTAAAAAACAAATAAAAACCCCATTCTTGTTAAATTCTTGTAACAAAGTTTATTTTGGCAATTCTCTGGCCAGTGATGGCTAACCTTTTTGCCATTGCATGTCAAAAGTGGGGGGAGCACGAGGGGTTTCAGGTGCACATGTGCCCACACAAATTCTATGTGCCCCGCCCCACATGCATGGGTGTGTGACACCCATGTGCTCCCCCATTTTTGGCTCACGATGGTATGGTGGACACAGTAGGCCCATTTTTTTGCTCTGCAGGCTCCAGAGCCTTTCTAGGAGTCTCTTCCGGGGACCCTCCAAAGGCTGAAAACTGCCCATTTTCTGACTTCCAGTGGGCCCAGAAGGCCTGAAAATCAGCTGGCCAGCACACACATGCATACTGCAGCTGAGCTCACGTGCCCACTGATATGACTCTGTGTGCCACCTGTGGCACCCGTGCCATAGGTTCGCCATCATGGCTCTAGGCAATGCAGAGATATAAATGGTAAGTTGGAGGAAATATTGCTGGTTAAAGTTTCTTTTGCAGACCCTAAAAGAGTTATCCTAATAGATAAATTATTTCTTAATACTGTTTTGAATTTACTTTGGTGATCTATAAAAATATTGAGATATGTATTACTCAGAAACTCTGTAGGGGAAATGAAGTTGCTGTATTTGTCAAACACAGCCTTGAATTAAGTTACACCAAATCAACAGTCCACAATTATTTAGAGTATCAATAGGTGTGTCGAGACATAAAATACCTTGAGTTGGTGCTAACATTTAGCTTAGTTAGTTTATACAAGACTTTAGTTCTTTTTCCATTCTATCCATCTCCCACCCCCATCTGAGTTCAGGTTCATAAAATTGACCTCGTGTTCAGGCTCTTAATGACATCCCAATCCTTTGGAACAGAAACTCCATCACAATAAATGAAACAGATAAATTTCAACCTCCTTTTTAATGAACTCACAAATTTCTTTCCTATTGAGCTCCCCGTGTTTCCTTTTTCTTTAGTCGCCTATCCTTGTTCACTGAGAATAAACTAAATGTAATAGCCATGTAATCACCAGACTGCAGGAGGCTAAGAAAAGAATAAAAACGAACTCACTGTTAGATAATGATGCATTGACTCTTTTCCATTTTATACCTTCACCCAAACTGGGAAAAAACCATAGGGAGGAAAGAGAATAGTATTATTGGAACTTTTGCTATAGCACACAATTTGATTGAGAGTTCTGCAGATAAATTCCAAAAATCAGATCCTACTGATTAATGTACTTGTTTTAGCTTTCTTCCACAAAATGTGTTTTTATAAGAATTATGGTTGCTACCAATCATCACCCCCTACCAAAAAATATTATGAAAATGTTCCTGGACTATAAGAGCCATTGCTCATTTTAAGTCAATCCCTTTCTCCTAATAACAACCTACCACTACTTCTGCTACTGCAACTTGTCAGCATCCTACAACTGGTATCTGGGCATATGTTGCTTCATACCAGTGGTAACAAAGAATCTATTAAGAGCTACTGACTTTGATACATCTCTTGTTTGTGAATTCATCCAGCCCTTTAAAAAAGCGATTCCAATAACTACCACCGCCTTCTAGTATAATAAATTTCATAGGTTAAGTATATTTGAAGAATATTCTTGTATCTATACCAAATCTATCAACTTCATTAGATAAGTCCCAGTGTTAGTTTGGATTGAACTAGTTTTACAGTTGATTTTGCAGTTTGAATAGTTGCTGGATAGTAATATGGGAGACATATAAATTTAACTAGCAGGTGCCCGTGCTTCGCTACGGTGACTACTGTACTGTACTGTACTCCTTCCCTTCCTCCCTCTCTTCCT
>JANHFP010002420.1:128126-141514 GCA_032468135.1 Calamaria suluensis | reverse complement strand
TCCGAAAATATTTTTACAAGTCATAGGCCACTGGTTGTGACCCGACTCGTACAATGACTCCAGTTGTGATTGTATTTTTTGTGTTCTTTGCCACAACTGTGTATCAATGCTATTTAATAATATAGGGACATGTATGCCTGCATGTGTGCTTCTATTTCAATTCAATAACAATAACACAAAAATTACAATAAAGCATAAAACAGCATCACAAATGTATAGATCATTGACTCCCCAATCCCTAAACGCCAACTGAATCAACTAGGATTTTAAAAGCTTTCATCTCTATGCTAATAAATAGTAATAACAAGGACAGTTATTTTTGAAGATTAGGAGTTCCTATCTCTAAAACCCTTAAATAAAGTTTTGAAAAGCTGAGACATCACAGATCCAATTCATCAAGGCAAGGGATTAGAGCAGTGAAATTCAGAGGCGTTTTAGCATTTTGGTAAGCAGGCCATAAAATACCATTGTTGTTGAGAGCCACTGAGAGGTCTAATAGAGCTCTAAAGAAGAGCTCTCAATCCCATCATTCAATTTCCAATGTGGTTTGTCTTCCAGACCAACAATGCATTTTTCTTTCTCATGATCAAGTTGGAATGCCAACTGAAAAGTACCTGATTCATCTGTCGAGTGATAACTCATCATCAAAAAAGTTCAACTTAGAGACAGGACTAATGCCTCTGGAGATTCTCAATCATGGTAGTCCCACAGGTGCTTTTCAAAACACAACTGGGCATTCTTAGTTTTTCCTTGAGAATGTCTCGCTTCTCTTCCAAGAAGCTTCT
Organism: Calamaria suluensis; assembly: GCA_032468135.1. Taxonomy (NCBI): domain Eukaryota; kingdom Metazoa; phylum Chordata; class Lepidosauria; order Squamata; family Calamariidae; genus Calamaria; species Calamaria suluensis. The sequence continues at coordinate 140,729 of JANHFP010002420.1, read as the reverse complement.
TCAGTTCTCAAGAAGCTTCTTGAATGAGAAGCAAAACACTCACTCAGCAGATTATTTAGTTACCTTGTGAAAAGCACTTTTGGGTTAGGACAACAATTCTCTAGTAAAGCTGGATGAGATATGGCCTCTTTAAGAGAAAGCATACTATTATCTTAGAATAACAGAGTTGAGGGAGGTCTAGTTGAACCCCTTTGGTCCTATACCATTTCAGGCAATTGGTTTTCAATTTCCTCTTTAAAAATTCCAGTGTTGGAACATCCCCAGCTTCTGCAGGCAAGCTGTTCCACTGATTAATTAATCACTGATTAATTCAGTCCCCTTTCTCTTTCATCAATCTCTTTCAAGATTGATGGCACTTTGGTCTCTCTTAAAGAAGCATCTGAAATTCAGCTGGTAAAAGAAATCAGACCTGGGTCCAAATAAAAAAATGGCACGTGCATACTGCAAATAATCATATCTATTTCCTTGGTTTCCACAAGCTGAAATTAATTCTAGGTAACATTGTGAGGCAGTCATCACCCTAACTTCACGCCAAATGATTACATTCAGACTATGCTTTGCCACTGATTTTGTGTAACAGTGATTTGCTAGAATTGGGAAAAAATGTTCAAGAAGCAAGATGTCCAGCATTCAAATGCTTACTTTAGGTCACCAGACTATTAATTTCAGAAAATGAAACACAACTGATTGGGATGTGGGTTTTTTTTAAGTAGACAGCGGCTGCAGGCTACTTAGAACAATAATTGACAATATTCCTATGGTAGATGAATTGCTTGAGGGGATGTTATCTACAGCCATCAGCAATCAAAAAGGAGAGTGAGAAAAGCAAAGGCCAGATTGTCCAAAAATAAATCCAGTGATTTATTACAATTCAGCACTTTTTTTTTCTTATAAAGTTGGTGAAGCAGCATGCAGGCAACAGGATGGAACAGAACATCTTGTCCTTTTGTATCAAAACAGTTTTTTCAGAGTTTTCCAAGACAATTGAACACGTTTGACGTACCACAGACACTACCTTTAGATTTGTCAGACTACACAATCGGATTCTGAAATTTGGAAGCACCTCTGCCGAGTTGTCTGAATGGATGACTAACAGATCACCATGGTTTCCGTAGTCTGCTCTCCAGGCGTAAAATGCAACAAGCAACAAGGTGGAATTCATTACAAGGACAAGTTTGCATTCCACTGATATCACTCACTGTTTCACTGACTGAACAGTAGACCAAACAATCATTATGTTAAGTGCATGTTTCAGAAACATTATCTCCAGTCTCTTAAATGCAGAGAACTGTCCAGAGTATGTTATTGCAAAGTTATCTAATGTGGGAAACCCTGAACTTAGAATGATCCTGATCTAATCGGTATTATAACAAAAACTGTGTTTGACTACATGATAATGAAAGATACAGAGCGAATGAGTTGACTCAAGCAAGGTTCTGCCAATAATTTTCTAGGAAAATGATTATCACTAGAAAAAAATTCATTTAGGCACAGGAGGGAAAAAAAAGACACATCGTTCTTATTGTGGAACCTATTTGCTTATTATGGAAAGTACTTTATTGGAGTGTTGACCTTAGTGAGATTCTGGAAATAATATTAGTATTTACTTCTCAGTCAATTATTGTTCCAACTAAATCACTGACTTTTTCCTGGACAAACAACCTGTGAAGAATTTAAGAATCATGGCAGACCTGGTTGTTTATGCATTAACTACTGCATTAATACATTCATTGAGAGATTTATCCCCATGAATCTGTGTAACTACCATTTTTAAAGCTGCCTAAACTATGTTCCTTGCTTCAACATTTTTTTAAAAAAAGATAAAAGAATAAAAGCAGTGGTGAAATCCAATTTTTTTAGTACTGGTTCTGTGGGCGTGGCTTGGTGGTCATGGCAGGGGAAGGATACTGCAAAATCCCCATTCCCTTCCCACTCTGGGGCCAGCCAGAAGTGGTATTTCCCGGTTCAGCAAACTACTCAAAATTTCCACTGCCGGTTCTCTGAATTGCTCAAAATTTCCACTGCCAGTTCTCTGAACTACACAATTATTTCTGCTACCGGGTCTCCAAAGCCTGTCAGAACCAGCTGGATTTCACCTATTATTATTCATTATTTATTTATTATTTTTAATTTGTATACCACCCCATCTCCAAAGGCTCGGGGCGGTTGACAGCAAAATTAAAAACAGAACAATATACAACCTAAAATAATTAAAATAATTAAACTAAGTTGTCCTCCTACTAAACCTAAATAAAATATTAATGAATGTTCAAAGTTATGATTGACCTCCCCAAATCTTCTGACTATTTTCAAATTTATGACAGTGCATGCATCCTTGTGGTCACTTGACTTCATTATGAGAATTTGGCAACCAAATCACCTTTATGGCCATTCACAGAATCCCACAGCCATATGACAGTGGTTTGTGATGTATTTGTCAGTTTCCAGCATGTTTCTGAGAAAAAGTGCCAACTGGAAAAAAATGGATTCACTTAAAGATCGCCATGTTCATTTAACAACTGTCATAAAAAAAAATAATTTTGAGTCCAGCCACATAATGCCTCGACTTATACCCATAACAATTTACAATGTAATTCTGATCTCAATTACATTTGCAATATTTTGCAATAAGTCAAGGACTACCTGTACTGTATTTATATCTTACCCTTTCTTCAAGAGAATCAAGGCAGTATATATAATTTGCCCATTCCCCTTTATTTACCCTCGCAGCAACTCTATAAAGTAAGTAAGTCTGGTAGATTAACAGGGATTAACCTACCAGAATTCAAACAAGTTCTACATTGGGAGGAAAATTTTATCCTGAATGTTCTCAGGTATCAGCATACATCCCACTCACTGATTCTCAGAAAATATATGTGGTGAAAAAATTCTGTAATTAGGTAGAACAAAAATGGTCATTAGAATAGTTATGATAATTTATAATGTTATAATGTCAACCCTGGTAGTGCTGTGGTTAGAATGCAGTATTGCAGGGTAACTTTGCCCATGGCTAGGAGTTCGATCCTGATGGTTTCAAGGTTGACTCAGTCTTCCATACATCTGAAATTGGGTAAAATGAGGATCCAGATTGTTGGGGGGGGCAATATGCTGATGTGGTAAATCACCCAGAGACTGCTCTATAAAGCACAATGAGATTGTATATAAGTCTGACTGCTATTCCTATTGAAGAAGACCAAAATAATTCCCCAGGATACTATGTATCTCAGGACAATTTGTCATTCTCAGCCAAATTTCATGTAGCCCTTCACCTGATTTCAAAAGCTTCTGGAAGTCACCGCTTCAAATTTCTTGCAATAGTCCACTATCTATTCCTTGGTGGCCAATTGTGCAGGAAAAAAAGGACTGATATTAGAAAATGAAAAAATAAAATTGAAAAAAATAAAAAGAGAGAAAAATATTGGGAATTGGAGCCTTCACCTACTTCTAGTTCAGACAATGCCTCTTTGCCCAGAGTTCCCTAACCACAGTCTAACTCAGGGAAACATGATTTTGCCCAGAAACAAGTTGTGTATTCTTAGTTTATTGTCTACTTATTAATCAGGTGGTACATATTACCTTAAATACTTATCACTCCAATCAATAACCTGGATTAATCAATGAATATTAAAATAGACAATATGAAAAGCTAAAAGGAACAACAGCCATATAATAAAATATATCTTACATTTTATATTTACGCCAAGGAATAAATTTAAAAACCTTGAAAGCAAGGTGAGCTGAAATGAAATCAAGAACTTAAAGGTATTAGAAAAACTTTTTTTAAAAAAACTTTGGGACAAGAATATATTGTGTCTCATTCTAAGGCAATAGGAGAGCTGGCTAGACATCTTGTAAGGCTTTTAATCAAAGTATTCCTCAAGAAATTATCATCTTCCCTTGAAGAATAACATCCTGTCACTCCTCAATGAAACTTTGGGGGTTATCTGATATAATACAAGAGGAAAAAAATCACCACCAAACAATTGCTTCTTAGATGTGTGCTTCCTTTATAATTCTACTTGAGCTTTGTGAATTATTCATCATCTCGGGATTTGGAGCATAAACAAAGTTTCTCTCCAGCAGAAAAACATCATGCCTTTGCACTTCTAAAATATTCAGCATTGGCTGAGTCATATTTCCCAGTTTCTTTACTATTGTTAGCAGATCAGAAGCGCCTTCTAGACTGCTTATGCTCCTTTCTATTTTACTTCTGGGTGCAAACATCTGCTGCCACTGAAGCAAATTTTCCCTTCCAAGGGCCTAAGTTGGTAGAATCATAAAGGTGTAAGGGGACATTTAATTAATGGAGTCTAATGCTATAAATTACCAGGACACAGTGGCTCAGCGGGTTAGACAACTGAGCTTGTTGATTGGAAGGTCAGCAGTTCAGCAGTTCAAAACCCTACTGCTGTGTAATGGGGTGAGCTCCCATTACATGTCCCAGCTTCTGCCAACCTAGCAGTTTCAAAAGCATGTAAAAATGCAAGTAGAAAAAATAGGAACTATCTTTGGTGGGAAGGTAACAGCGTTCCATGTGCCTTTGGTGTTTAGTCATGCCGGCCACATGGCCACAGGGACGTCTTGGGACAGCGCTGGCTCTTTGGCTTAGAAACGGAGATGAGCACTGCCCCCTAGCACATATGTGCAAGGGAAACCTTTACCTTTCATGCTATAACTTAGAGCAAGAATCAAAAGCAAAGCATGCCTGATAGGTCACTGTACACCTCAAATTTAATATTCCCAAGTAAGGAGACCCCATCGGCCTGGAATTAGGGGCGTCAAACTGACGGCCCATGGGCTGGATGCGTCATCTGCAGGCAACCCCAGTTCCATGAATGAGAAAAATGTTGTGAAATGTCATGTGATGACAAAATGACACAATACGTTTGATACCCATGTTGGAATTCATAGGAAAAATGGGAGGGCAATGGTAGAATGGCCTGGTTGATGGTGGACCAGGGGGAAAAAAACAAGGGGTATTTGCATGAGGTCATCCCCTCGTGAAAATCATTTTAACGTCATTGCTCTTTGCTTTGAGTGTCTGTCATGCTTTTCCCAGTGTCTGACTCAGAGGTGGAGGAGGAACAGCTGGCAGAGAGCAGTGAGGGGGAGGCTGGAATGGAGGAAGTGCAGGTCCTGGCATCCAGGGAGCTGGGGGTGGAGTCACAGAAAGACAGCTCAGAGGAAGGAAAAGCGCCCCACCTGACCCAAGACAGAGACGCAGGGACAAATGGACTATGGGGGGAAAAAGCCTACTCAAGAGTAAAGATAGCTGAGTGGAGCCTTTAAAAGCCAGCTGGCGGTAATCAGCAATGCTGGTGTCAAAGCATTGAATTTCTCAAGCCTAGCGTCTCGTGCTCTGGTATCTGTGAGCAAGGAGTCTTTCATCCACATTTTTGATAAGACATTAATTACCATTGAACTGAAGCCACAGTTTATTTTGGCAAGGATTTAATTTTGCTTTTGAATAAAAGAAATGAACTTAAGAATAAAGAAGACCATTTGTTTTTTGCACTTAAAGTTTGTTTGTTTTATGTCTCTGATTTTGGGTTTGCTAATTGCATTGATTTGGATCATCACAGTGCCACTGCCCATCACTTCTTGAAGTACTATATCTGCATTCACCCTTATCGTGACTAAGTTGTTCAAATCCAAGCTAATCATTTTGCAAGGTCAGGCAGAAAATCCTGCCCTTCCCAATTCCTGATAGAACCATGCAGTAATTACGTCTTCACTTCATTCCTCAATTTGTTGTCTTTGCATTTTATCCAAAACAGGAGTCATCTGATGTGGTGACCTTACCTTGGCCCCTGTCAGGAAAGGTCCAGAAGCTGGAGTATGTAACCGTCGCAACATGAACACCAACCACATTTCACTTAAAATAGAATCTGAAAACCCTGTTCACTAGGATCTGTTTAAATAAGAGAAGTAGAATTTTGCCTACACTTAGTGCTCACAAGGAAACAGAAAGTATCAATGCTGGAGGAAGTGGGGGAAACAACATCCTGAACACATTCTTTCTTTGTGTAGTTTCTCAATGATAATCAATTTAATCCCTTAAAAATCAAAGCAGACTTCTGTGAACTGTCAACTACAAGCCCAAATTCCTTAAATTGGTTTTCATTCATCCCACATCATCTGGAACATACTTTGTATGTTCTTTACTTACAAGCACTCTGTGGTATGTAGATCCGCAAAATCTCTGTTTGGTTTCTTACACCACAATCTACTTTAAAAGTACTTAGAATAATCCCTCTCCCCCAAACAAATTCCTATTAAATTTAGCAAGGTTTTGTTTTCATGCAGGTGCCTTCCCAAATACAGATGAATTCATTTGTTTGGTGGTAAGAAATAAATTCATTTTGGAAAATAACCCCAAATTGGAAAGTTTACTCCTACATAACAAACCTTCCACTTTTCTTTCTGAAAAATGTCAAAACTCCATTCGGCAGAAAAGGTAATTTTTTTCGCAGTCATATTAACAGGAAAGGTAAACAAACTTTGCTGTATCCTTGATCTAACTTTAAACTGCTGGAAATTTGACACAGTTTGTGTTCTTAAAGGCACCTACTGTGCCTACAAATCTTATAATACTTCTGTCAAAAACAGGACCTTGTTAATTTTCAGCAATACCCAGTAGGGAGACTAAAACAACTGAATATCTAAAGCACTGTTTCTCAACCATGGCAACTCTAAGAGTAGACTGGCTGGGGAATTCTGGAAGTTAATGTCCACAGATCTTAGAGTTGCTGAAGTTGAAAAACACTGATTTAAAATGAGGTTTTGATAGGATTCTGAACACAGTTAAGAGTCTTCCATAGCAGTGTTTCTGAATTCCAGCAGTTTTAAAATATGTTGGTTTCAATTCCCATACTGGCTGAGAAATTCTGAAAAGCCAAGCTGAGCTAGCCTGTTTTCTAAATCTCTAAATCACAAAATTGGCATGTTTAAAAATAGCAATAGCACTTAGACATATATACCGCTTCACGGTGCTTTTACAGCCTTCTCCACATGATTTACAGAGTCTGTTTATTTCCCCCAACAATATAGGTCCTCATTTTACCAACCTCAGAAGGATGGAAGGCTGAATCAACCTTGAGCCTGGTGAGATTCGAACTGCCAAATTGTAGTCAGCCAGCAGTCAGCAGAAGTAGCCTGCAGTACTGCATTCTAACCACTGTGCCACCACAACAAAACTTCCAATAATTAATGTTATCAGTTTGACTTGCATAGTTCCAGAGCATGAAGTAAGGTTTTCCTAAGTTATAGAAATAGCTCACCCTTTTACCCCCCCCCCAAAAAAAATAGGAGCAACCAAAAAAATCTAGGATTCTTAACACTCTGCTAGCACAAACTCTCTCATTTAATGAGACTCACCCTTCCTAAATGCACACTAAGGCTCCTGTCGACAGCATGAGTCTAATCCAAAGGTGTGATTAATCATGCAGATATTCATGTGAATCTGCTTGTGTCACTTTGGTAGAATTCATAATTTTTGCCATTATGCTGGTATGTATATGGTATCAATGTTTCAGTGTGATCATATCTCTCTGTGTGGACGCTGTTCACCCAAGGATGAAAGTAATAAAAAGTTTTATGTGTACGTAGGAACTTGTGCAAGTTTCTTTGAAGTCACAATGAAAGATATTAAATATGTCACGGAAAAGAAATTGGATTCAGAATTATCAGTGTACTGAAAATTTTTTATCCCAGATTGAACAAATGGAACTTTGTCTCACCCTCGTGATAATTGATTCCAGTTGGTTTTGAATGAGAAATCTTTCAGTGGCATTGATTAAAATATTATGGCTGCAAGCATTTTATGCTGTGCTTCTGCATTCTTCGAAAACAGTGAAGACAGGTTTAGCTGGGTTTATAGAAGATTGTACCATTAAATATGTAAAAAGATATAGCTTGATATCTTCTGTATAAAAGTTAATTTGGCACATAGGCTTGTGCAAACAAAGGCATTTAAGTGCCAGCCTGGATTAGATATAATGAAAAATATTACTAGACGCCATCTGTAATTCTCTGAAAAGTCTAATACAGCTATTCTAGGAAAATCATTTTAAAACCTCATCCCTTTGCTTGCTTGCTTGCTTTATTAAATGGTTGTTGATTTAGCTTTTAGGAGTTTCTTCCATTGTTCAACCCTTGTGAGAAAATGGCATGTTATAAAACACTAAATACAAGGGTCAGGCCATCAGTCTACCGCATAGAAATGGGTCACTGATACCTCATTAAGGTTATTAAGTAATTTAATAATTAGCAACTCAGATTTTGCAAAGAAGTCAATAGCTTGCTGCAATATTCTCTTTAAAGTTATACATGTGAAAGAAATTGCTTTAGTGCCACATAGTGGTGAAATTAAGGCCTACATAATCTTAGACAAAGGCAAGAATGCTTTTATGATCAAAGTTTTTGTTTTCCTAGATGACCAACAGGCAGCTATTAATGTAATTTTAAAAAAATGGTAAGAAGTCAACCGCTAGTCAGAGTTTTAAAGGAAATCTCTTTCAAATATCAGATTGTGGAGGTTGGTTGCGGGGAAAGCTTTATCATTAATATTGGTAGTTCTTGATTTACAACAGTTTACTTAGTGACCATTCAAAGTTACAAAGGCACTGAAAACAAGAACTTATGATCCTCTTTCACACAACCATTGTAGCATCCCCATGATCACAGGATCAAAATTCAGATGCTTGGCAGGCAACTGACTCATATTTATGATGGTTGCTGCGTTCCAGGCTCATGTCTGGTTGACAAGTGAGTGGGGAAGCCAGATTCACTTAAAAGCTGTGTTACTAATTTAACCATTGCAGCAATTTACTTAACAACTGTGGCAAGAAAGGTTGTGAAATTATTAGTGTAAGTTTAGGACTTACACTAATAATTGTATTACAATGCAATACAATTGCCAGATTGTTGATTAAAATCTAGAAGCTGATTGCAAAAATATGGTGACCCTAGAATAGAACAGAAGAATAGAATAGAATAGAATAGAATAGAATAGAATAGAATTTTTTATTGGCAAAGTGTGACTGGACACACAAGAAATTCTTCTTAGGTGTATATGCTCTCAGTGTACATAAGAAAAATAAAATGCATTCATCAAGAATTAAAAAATACAACACTTAGTGATAGTCAAGGTTGCTAATAAGCTATCAAATTGTACTAGGAAACAAATAAAAACAATATAATTGAAAGATACAAGCAACATAGTTATAGTAATAAGTGGGAAGAGATAGATACTAATAAGGATGAGAAGAATAACAGTAATACAGTCTTTGTAAATTATTTAACAGTGTTGTGGGAATTAGTTGTTAAGCAGAGTGATGGCATTGGGGGGATGATAATTGCAGCAACAGTGTTCAAAATGTATACAGAATGGGGAAATGCTTTTGTTCAAATTTATAAAGGGAAAAATGTTTAACCTTTGAGAAAAACATTTAACTTTGGGATTAACTTTGATCTCCTTTGAATCAGTTACTGTCCATTGACATCCTTTATCATATCAGTCTCATGGCTGGACACTCTTTCTGAATTCAGAAATCTTTTGAAAGACTGACTTTATTTTTCTATTGTTTACTTGTTTTGAAGTTGAAGATGTTGAGGAGCTACACCAACTCCAGTGACATCATAGAAGAATCTCTAACACCAAATCTGCTGCGTAGGGCACAAAGCAGAAATGACTCCCAGAGCCTAAAAATTTGTTCATCTACTTTTTAAAGATTATTTTTTTTAAAAGCTGGAAGAGAGAAGTTATTAAACAGCAGCATTTCTTGGTTTGTAGATTTGGCATACTGTTCACATTTTACTTTTCTTAGGATGAAACTATTTTTCAGACATATTCAGACATCTATTTCAGCTTTCTATTGGGAGCTGCTTATTCCATTCATCTTTTTAACATTGTCTTTTCAGTTACATGCCAACATGTTTCAAAGGAAACAGCTTTAGGATGTGAGTGCTATTTGATCCTGAGGGTTTTTTTTCCAACCATCTGTTCACAAAGCTATTGATAGGGAGACAGAAGGCAAGTGAACTCTACATAGTTTACAAGTTTATGGCTGCATAATTTTGATTCTTCAGAAGATACAATTTGTATAATACCCAGGAAATAAACTGAGTCCTATGAATTTTCAAGGTTCAAAACTTTGTACAACTAGAATTTCCCCACTCTCCAGCCTGGAGGGCTGTGCAATCCCCCACACACACACACTAATCCTCCAAACTGCCTGCCTGGTTTCTGCAAAGGCAGACCTCTCCTGCAGGGCGATCCAAAAAGGCAGTGAGGAAGGTGGGCAAGTGTGGCAGGGCCACGGATTGGTTTGGGGGCGTGGCCAGCCAGCAATCACTACTGGTTCTGTGAACCAGCCCCAAACTCCGCTAACAGTTCTACCGAACTGGTCCGAACCGGTAGCATTTCACCACTGCTGTAAAGCACAGTGAAGCAGTATATAAGTCTAAGTGCTATTGCTATTTGAATGTCAGGAAGGCTGAAATTTTGTTCCTCTTCCTCCTTTTGACCACTTGTTGTCATTAAAATAATAATCACCATTCTCAGGGTTAGGCCAGTTACTGCCTATAGGCCAAATGTGGCCTTCCATCTAAATTCATCCAATCTGTGGTCCACAAAAGAAATATATTTACTTGGCCTACACAAGAGTAGAAGAAAGTGCTTGATGACTCCTCAGATGGCCATATGGGTGATGGCTTCACTGACTCTCTCCTGAAAATCTTGTCAATGGTTGTGTACTCTCCAGTTTCTATGAGAAGAAGGTTGCCAGCCCTTGTACTGTATTATGCCTTGCTGAACAGTAATGCAAGCTGTAGACATTCTGCCTGCAAAACTTCCTGCAACTACATACATTTTAGTTTCTTATAAAACTGCTTCTCTTCTCAATTGACAATAGAAAATTAGCACTCTTTAGCGTGATAGCTGGGAGGAGAAAACAAGGGTTGTCCTACTATTTTGTTTGAGAAGACTAGTTCATACTTTGAACTTTGCATAAAGCAGGGATAAAAGGTAAAGGTTCCCCTCGCACGTGTGCTAGTCGTTCCCGACTCTAGGGGGTGGTGCTCATCTCCATTTTTAAAATGAAGAGGCAGAGCCATCCAGATGTCTCTGTGGTCATGTGGCCGGCATGACTAAATGCCAAAGGTGCACGGAACGCTGGTCCTTTCCCACCAAAGTTGGTCCCTATTTTTCTACTTGCATTTTTTATGTGCTTCCAAACTGCTAGGTTGGCAGAAGCTGGGACAAGTAATGGGAACTCACCCCATGACAAAGCACTAGGGATTCGAACCGCTGAACTGCCGACCTTTCGATCTACAAGCTCAGCGTCTTAGCCACTGAGTCACAGCAGGGATAGGAAGTCTATAATCTGAGGACCTAATCCAGTGTGCCAGATTCCTATCATACCTTTGCTTGCAACCTGGAGATGTTTCTCCATATTTATTCTTTCTCTAGGAAAAAGCCAGTCTAGCTGTCCAAGGAAAGGAGAAATCAAGCAGAACTTACTGTCTTGCCTCCTTTGATGATAAGAAGACTTGTACGGAATTCAGGGTGCACCTTTTCTTTCCTAAGTGAAGGAAAATGACTGGTGCAACTAGGAGATCCAAACTGTGTATTTGTGTTGAATTCAATTTTCTAGCTGGCTTCAATTTCTTGAAAAAAATTCTTGTGATGGAAATACTTTTCTTTGACTATATTTTAAGTCCTTTGCATTTGTTTTGATCTTTAAATGACCACCTTGCAGCTACCAACTTTACATAGTGTTTTTGTTTCACATTTTACTGCTTATGTTCTTATTCAGCCTGTATTTTTCTGTTTGCTTTATTGTAAGCAGCCCAAGAAGCTTTGGCTATTGGGTGGTTTTTCAAAATAATCAAAAACTAAATAATCACTGGCATATCCAATTAAACAGTGAGAAGGACTTCTAGATAAAACTGGAAAGTTACTGAAATAAACAATATGGGGGTAAGAAATAAATGTTAAAATTGATGCTGAAATTGATGCTGAAATTGATGGTGAAAGTGATTTATTTTTATTGTGGCAAGTGGAACTTAGTTTAAAACTGTTAGACCAGAGACAGTTCGGCGGACGCTCAATGGAACATCCAACACATAGAATTTAGTATATGATATTAAGCTTTTGGTATATAGTATATGTTGCAATTCAAGAGCAAGGTATCACAGTGGTGGCCAAAAATGTCTGCCTAGGCAGGGTTTATTCAGTTTTTTTTATACAGAATACAGAAGGAAGAAACTGAGGGCACAGATACAGCATTGCTATTGGTGAGTTCTGCTGGACAGTTCCTCCAATCCCTACGGGCACCTTGTTGGTGGAAACCAGGTTCGGAGGTTGCAGCTGGTGCAGAATCCGGCAGCAAGAGTGGTGACAAGAGCTCCCCGCTTTGCTCGGGTGACACCGCTCTTGCGAGAGCTGCATTGGCTGCCGGTTGCATACCGGGTTCGCTTTAAGGTCATGATTATGATCTTTAAGGCGACCCATAGCATTGGGCCAGGTTATCTGCAAGACCGCATCCTGCCAGTTACCTCCTCACGACCGGTACGTTCACACAGAGAGGGCCTGTTGGGGGT
>JANHFP010002419.1:317274-328563 GCA_032468135.1 Calamaria suluensis | reverse complement strand
AGGGCTGCAGGAGGCTGTCACAGCTGAAAACAGAGGCCTTCCCAAGCCCCATTTTCTCTGGCAAGAGTCACTGTGGGCTGGTCCTTCGCTGTTTCCATGGCGGTCCCATGGGCCAGATCTAAGCACCCTGCTAGCCAAATCTGGCCCACAGGCCTTGAGTTTGACATCCCTGTATTAGCCAATCTGGATGTTCACTCTTAACTTGCCATACCATTAGGAGTTGTGGACGAACAATGGAGCTGAATGTTTTCTCCTTGTGCATATTAAGAAGAAAAGTGTTTGCCTCCAGTTACAATTAGCTATTCCTTCTAAAATGGAGAATTGTGGTTTCCCGTTAGCTTATTAAATGGGAACGCCAATCTGCTTAGGTACCTCATTAATATAATAGCTAACTGACCTAACCAGGCAGTAAGATGTAAGGCAGAAGGCAGAGAAACCAATGCTTCTGTTGTTTGTTTTTGTTTTGTCTTTGTAAATTAAAGGGACAGCATCTAAACAAGCTGCAGAATATTACTGGCCCTGGCAAAACGAAATAAAACAAAGGTAAACCAAAGTTTCAAAGTTGTGCCTGACAGCCCTAATGACAGATGGTTGTGCAAGTTCATATACGGTAGCTTTATCATTGAGAAGGGTGTTATTGATTGGAAACTACTGCGATGACAACAGAAGTAATACTAACTCCAACTTCATAATAGAAGAAAATTTTGTCCCAGCTATTCTTGTATGCAGCACTGCTCCTCAGTGCAGCTGATCTGACCCTCTTTTTTCCACTTCATGCAGAGCCAGACATATTAAGTCCAGAGTTATTCATATCATGGCAAAGTCACGTGGGTGAGAACAAGAGAGCACCTGCAGTTAATGATTAATCCACACTCTATCAGCCCACCTGAAACTCCTGCTAGGCATTGGAGGCCATCAGCTTTCTCATCTTCCATCAGAAGAAAAGGGCAGCTTCCCCCACTACCACCCTTGGTCAGATTAATAAATATGATTTGATTTTATGATGAAAATTAGGCAACCTACCGGGTGCAGTTATCACAAGAAAATCATACTCCGTGGCATTAGAGATACTTGGCTGTGCCCTGTACCAGATAATTATGCCAGGGATGTGATTATCTCATGATTACTGTACTCTTGATATGTCTCATTGTTTAATTAGAACAAATGTAATGATCAAGATTATTATTATTTACAAATGATAAGCTCTGTTTAAAACTAGTTAAAAATAGGAAGAAGTCACACTGCCAATTAGTTGTCCCACATTTAAATATCTCATGACATGCTAATATACATAACGCAATTGAAATGAGGAAAAATGACAGGCTATCATAGCCTGCCTCCAAAGAGGAATGATTACATAGGCAAATAGAAAAGTTATCCTAGTTGACACTTCCACAAAGAAGCAAATTCCAGGAAAATTATTATTACTTAGGCAACATGGCATTTCAGTTAGCTAAGAAATGAAACATCTTCCCACATCCCTTACACCATAAAGCTTCTGATCTTATTCAATCATACAGGCCTGAAGTCTAACTTTTACTAATCACCTGTCCAATATTATCTTCTACAAACCAATGAAATCTCTGTGAAGATTCTCTGCTAAACTGGTAATTTTCCGATAACACTTTCCATTTTGATTTATCTGCTGAAATAGTCTGACAGCCTCATGGAGAGGCAGTGTGATATAATGATTATCACTAGTCCACAGCTAACAATCTGGGGTCAAATGCCCCAAATGGAAACACGCTGGCTGACCTTTGGCCATTCGGTGACTGAATTCAGATATAATATGAAACCATAATTCGATCTTACTTGTGTGTATGCACACACACACACACATGCACACACACCTGAGTCAACCTTGATTCCTAGGTATTGCTTGGACAATTCCATGCAATTTTGTCTGTAGTATGTTTGGATGTCATTTGCCATTGCTGGCTTCATGCTTAAGGCAGAAGTAGAACTCAGTGTCTTCCATCTTCCAGCATATCCATCCAAATTAGCTGTCTTGCTTCCTTTTGGCTTAGCATGAAGGATTCGTTACATTTGTCCCATGTAACAAGCAATAACAAACAACAGTTAAATAAATTACGCTTTAGTGATAGGCAACTAGGAAGCTCTCTATGCCCATTCAGCATCCATTTATCAATGACCCCTGATAAAAACTTAGTTTTAACTTTAGCTTTACAATAAAGGTAGAATTATATTATCTGACTGTTTCCTGCTGGTCTACTTGGTAAAGCTGACATCAATTTTGCAAAAGTCTTCCCCATGTCATTACAGACAGAAATGTTATTACAATCCCAAACATAGACTACAGGAGTATGAAAGAAAATTAAGAATACTGTTTTTTTGGGGTTTTTTTTTAGATTTTAATTGCAATTTTACATAGAGTCTTCATTTGCAATTGTTGAAGAAAGGCATTAAATACTCAGATTGAAGTTAGAACACATGGTGAAGGCAAGTTATTTGTGCTAAATGTGACAAAGGATTCTCTAAATTATGTCATATTTCCAGCAATAACTGAAAATCTATTGGAGCTTCTTGAGTACCCAATTCTGACAATGTCATGCAATATTTTTATTGTAAAAATAATTTATGATTAACTTTACAGCTGACCTTTTACAAAGTGGAAAGCAAGTACAGATGCCTATCCTTTTAAAATATCGCTTCTGAATGTAAGAGTGCTGCCATATACATTTTCCAGCTTACTTGCATATATAATAACTGGTATAATCACACAAGCAATTTATTGAGCAAACATTTTAACAATAAAATACATTCTGGCTATTGCTATTGTTACTAACAGACATGCAAAGGGAAATACAACCTTAACATCCAATTTTATTGGACAAGATTCTAGTAATTCGGTCAAAGCCAAGTCAGCTGCAAATATACTATACTAAGCATACATTCTAAAATAAATGCATACTGGACAAGCAAGCAAGTAGAAGATAAACATTAACCATTTAATGGCTGGCTACTTTACAAATATGTCTTTTTTAGGCCCTATATTTTGAGATGCTGCAGCATTATTAGGTCCTCTCTGTAGCCACATATTATTTTGCTCCTCCCTGATGAGTCTTCTTTTCATCTGCTGCTTTTTGCTTCTGCTGCATAATTTCAGAATCTCTGTAAAAAGGGAAAAAATAAGGAGGTCAGTTTGTGGTGCCAATTTTTACAGAGTCAGAACATCACAAATAAATCTCAGGTATTGGGCTGAACTCATCAATTTAATATCAATAAATTCAAAAGAGCAAAACTTCTCTTTTCTGAACACAGAGAATTTTTACACTATGTACAGGTACTCCTTGACTTGTACTATGTACAGGTACTCCTTGACTTAGGACAACAATTGAGCCCAACATCTCTGTTGCTAAGTGAGACATTTTTAAAGTGAGTTTTGCCCCATTTTACCACTTTTCTTGCCAGATTAAGTGAATCACTGCAGTTATTAAATTAGTAATAGGTTCATTGTATTGGAACAATGACAAGTATCAGAAAGTCCAAAGGTGCTTTTTCAAGAGGCAACTGGATTTTTTGCTTTTTCTTTGAAGACATTTCACTTCTCATCCAAGAAGCTTCTTCAGCTCCAACTGGATGGTGGGAAATGGAAGAATTTATACTCCTTGCAGACAGCTGGTCATTTGCATTCTTTCAGCAAATCATTAAGGGCACCTGGAAGTTTATGTCATCAGGATCACCTGAGTGGTGCAAATGGGTGTGGAGCCTTCTTGGAATTGTTGAAATGATTGTGTTGTAGACTGGAGATAGATGATGAGAGAGGGATGTTCAATTTTGACATAGATGGCCTTTGACTCCTTCAAACCAGTGGTCCTCTGTCCAAATGTGGACTTTGCTGTTTTCAAAAGACTAGTCTTTGTCTTTTAAATGCAGATGGACTGATGAATCTGGTCCTGATGAGTTTGTTCTCTGTGCCTTGCATTTATGAAGTTATTTTGTTTCCCCAATGTACATTTGCACATGGCTCACTGCATTGCACTGCATATACCACGTTGCTCAAGTTTGTTTCTGGGTGTTTTATCCTTGAGGTGGACAAGCTTCTACCTTAGTGTATCATTGAGTTTAAAGTGTGCACATAAGACCCTCCTGAGCTTCTGATATTCCTGCAATGTATAGAACAACAATCATTTATTGTTGTCTGTTATAGAGGTGCTCCTGTAAGGTCTTTTTTGAGATTTGATGAAGGCCCACTTGGGAGTCACATGTTATGAGGGCTTTCTTAATGTGTTTTAGTTCTTTTTTTCCCCCATCTTTGCTGGTAGGCAGGGCTTCAGTTTGGTGGTGGAGGGTTCTGATGACTTTCATTTTGTGCTCCAATGGGTGAAGAGAATCAAAATGTAAATATTGATCTTTGTGTGTGGGTTTTCTGTAAACTTCAATGTTAGGGCTTCTGTCTTCTTTAATGTGTACTGCAGAGTCCCGGAAGGCTAGACTAATTTCCTTACCATCTTCTGTGTGGATTTGATGTATCTGTCCACAGAGTTGACATGTTTGGTGAATGCTTCCAATTCCTGGGTTCTGATATTGACCTAAGTATCAACCACATACCTATACCAGTAAGTGGGTGGAATTCCTGTGGTCTACTCTAAGCCTTATACCAGCTGTCTGCAGGGAATATAAATCCTTCCATTCCCCATCATGCAGTCAGAGCTGAAGAAAAACCAGAAAGTCCAGTTTCCTCTTGAAAAAGCACCTTTGGGACAAACATGACTTGGATGACTGAGAATCTCCACATTTTATCAGAAAGTTACAAAAAGTGATCACATGACTCGAGGACACGGCAACTGTCAAAAATATGGGTCAGTTGTCAAGCATATGAAGTTTGATGTGAAAGATGGTCAAAGTCAATTTTTTCAATGCTGTTGTAATTTCAAACAGTCACTAAATGAACTGTTGTAAGTCAAGGACTACCTGTATTCATGAGGTGTGAAAGGTGTTAAGATTACGTAAATCTACCTCTGTTTCCTTTGAGAAGCTGATAAAGCGTCCTCTTTTCTTTTCCCCTTGTTGTGTTCTTGGTTTTTCTTCATATTCTTCTGGCGGGAAAGTTCACGCTGGTTCCCACCTGTAAAAGTAAGTGTCCACGTTTTAGCCTAATTATTGGTAATTACATTTTTTATTAAAATACAATCCACAATATCAAATCCAGTTACCAGTCTGGCATTAAAAAGAATATCCTTGGTTCAAGAATGTTTTTTCTATGCCCAAGTTACCTAATCTATACAACTAAATTTTGAATATTTATGAACTGCAAACTCTTAGCAGTTGTTCTTATGAACCTATTATGCTTTTTATCCACTGTCTTTTATAGCAGTCTGAAATGCATTTAAAAACAAAAGATGTCTTTAAAATTATAAAAATGGAATTCTTAATCAAATAAGAAAAACAGGAAAGAATGAATTTTGGCTAAATACATACAATCAATTGATAAAATATGCAAAAAAACTATGAAGAACACATAGCAGAGAATATTAAAATAAATATCTTAGACTTAGAATAACTTTATTGTTACTTTAAACATAGGTGCAGATGTATTTGGAATAGAAACCCAACCAGAGGCCACTGGGCTACTAATGATGGGAGTATTAAAGGTATCAGAAAAAAGTAAGGAAAAAGCAGGGAAACTGAATGAATTACTTGCTTCAGAACAGATGCAAATTCTGAACTGGTAGAATGAATTTAGATGTTACATAAACATGATTAAAAAAAGACGAACCAACCTAATTAAATAACTGACATCCAAATAATACCCACTTAAGAATTTTTAAAAGAAATGGATCTGTTCACAAATCATCTTAAACATCCTAATGTATTTCACAGGACTAAAATAGCTAGTGACCCTCTTAAAGGAACTGTAGGCCAATTAACCAAACATTTACGGCAAGTAAAGCAGTTGGAATACTTAAAATAAAAATAACTTATGCACATTAAATGAGAATAATTGTGTTTTACTCACTTTTTATATCCCATATAAATAAAGGGGTATTTGCTTGAGCCACTTTCCAATGTTACCTTGTTTTTCTAGACTTAAAATATGTTTTAGGTTTTTTTGCCTAAGTAATATTTCTTGCGTATTTCCATCAATATATTTTCCTTGCTCTCTACACATAACAAGAGTAAAATAGCTGCTTTCTGGCAAGGAAGCATATGGAAATTTAGTTTAAAATTGGGGGCAAGGTTTGACATGACAGAGGTATATATTGTACAATAACACTTTGAAAAAAGTCAGAAAATTGTCTTACAATGTTAAAATTCAAAGTCACCTTTTGAATCTAAATAGTGAGATTCTAGAGACTGACAGAAATACTTTATTATTAAAATCATAATACACTTTTGGAATTTTCTGCTCACAATGAGAATAGGTAGCTATTTGGATTTTTTAAGAGGCTAGAAAGTTCATGGACTATCAGTGGCTATGAATAGCATGCCTATTGCCAGAAAGCAACCCTGGAATGCGGCTATTACTTTCTAAGTCAGGCTTGGGAATTTCTCAAATACACCCAGTTGGCCACAGTCGTGCAGAATGTAAGATTAGTTAGGTTTATGATTTGATTCAGTAGGTCTTATGTCTGTAAGCAAAATATCAACTTTTTGAAAATGCTGAACACATGATAAAATATTGTATGGCCTTAAAATAATATTGTAGTTTTTAAGATTTTATCTGGCATTATGAAATTTACAAAAAACATTTGCATATTTGCCCTTATTGCCATGCGCTCAAAAACCAGATTGGGCTTATTAACAGGATGTCTTATTTTGGGGAAATCAATATGAATTTGAAAATTTAAAAAATGTACAATAGTTCAATCTTTTTTTTCAAGTTTTTTAAAGTTTGAAGTACATTTTAATTGGGATGTGCTTTTTTATTTTGATCTAATTTTATAATCTATCATATTGTTAGAAATCAGTCTTGAAAATAAGATCTTTTTGAATTCTGTTAATTCCAATTTTGGTCAATGCTTCTTGTAACTCTTAAAATATTTTAAAGTCTTAGAAAAAAAAGGGAGGGGACACAATACTTTCTAGGTATACTTAGGTTTACGCAAACCTAAATTCTATCCATTTAACTAACAATTTTCTGAACTTAAAGCCAATAAAATACATCAAATAAACATACTACTACAGATAAATCTTACATTTTTATTTCTAAGCTCATTTTATAAAAACATGGTAAAAGAAAAAAAGTTAGTCTAAGCCTAACCTATTTTATAGCACTGGTGCAAGGATAAAAAATTTACAGAGGCAACAACTAGGGATATAATGTTTAGTTCCTTAAATGAAGAGGCACTATAATCATAACATGTACCATGTTTAAAAATGTAAGTGTCTGTAAAAAATATCCAAGATTTCAGTTCATTCATTAAGAACTATGCATTCTGTATTTCCAAACAAGATCTAAAATGTACAGTATTGCACAGAAACTGCAGGTTTTTTGTTAGGCAAGTTTCTATGTAAAAAAACAAAACCATGAATCAAATTACTAGGTTAGCTGTGATATCCAGGAAGCAGTAGAGCAGTCTAGAAGGGTTCACTGAGTTGCAGCCCTAAACACATTACTTCAAGACTTTCAGCTACAATTCTAGTGGGTCTGTTTTATTTGCTCAAGTTTTGTTTATGGCATAACTGGTCAAGACTTTAAAAAGCAGTTTTTAAAGCAGATGACACTGAGCCATCAAGAAACCCACATTAGTTGTCATAATTACTATAGATTCAATCGCCAACAGCTGCTTAAGGAGACAAGCTAAGGGGTTTCTTTAAAATAAAAAACAAAAAAACAGTACTATAGAGCAGAGGTCTCCAACCTTGGCCACTTTAAGCCTGGATGACTTCTTCAACTTCAACTTAAGCCTGGGGGTGTTGAAGTCGCCCAGGCTTAAAGTGGCCAAGGTTGGACACCCCTGCTACTAGAGGGCTGTGCTCAGTTTCTTAACACTATTTCTAAACAGGTTCTGAAGAACACCGAGTGCAATTGCGAATGCCGGAGAGCTTTTCCCATAGCTTCCTTCTCGAAGCTTTTTTGCAGAGCTACTTTTTAATAAGCCACGCAGGCAGATTTTGAGTGTAAATTCTGGGAACAAAAGGTCAGTTCACCTCGCAGGCTTAAAAAAAAGAGAGGATGGCCAAGAGGGGCTTTCCCTTCGCCCCCAGAGGATCCAAAAAAAAAAAAAAAAGGTGAAACGAAGGATCAAAGCTGCCCTTCTCTCCATTCTTGTAAAACAAACACCACACATATTTGTAGGGCGACGGTAACACAATCCATAAAGCCAGCGAAGATCGCGACGCACCTCGCTGCGGATTCCGCTTTTATTAAATAGGTTGCTGACCCCAAGATCGCCGCCCACCACGGAGATGCCACGAACAACAAGGCGGGAGAGGCGCCTCCCTCTCCGGCCTAAGGCCTCCGCAAAAGGCCCCCGTGAACTGTCTGTCCCTAAACGGGCCCCGGCCCAGCGGGAAGGGACCGCCTCGCCTTCCTGGTGGTGGGGAGAGGGCGGGTCGCGTCGAATACTTACGGGCCATGGCAAAACAATAACCCCAGCGATAACAACCGTTACGCTCGCAAGCTCCAAACTCCCCACCAACCGCTTCAACTACTAGAACCTTCTCCTTGCCCCGCCCGGCCAAGTTTTTATTAAGTAAGGGACCGCCCCCGTGACGTCACGCTGCACAGGCCTCCGTCCCGAACGGAGCTGCTCAGTGACGCCCCGTCTCTTATTGCGCTTGCGCAATTCTAGAAAAAAAGGCCGCCTTTGTTTGGATGGTGACGTCTGCTTCAGCAGCTGATTCCTTCGCCCTGGGTTTGAACTAGTAGCTTCCAACTTAGCTGTTGCCAGTCAGGTTTCTCTCTCTCTCTTTTTCTTTCTCTCTCCCTCCTCTCTCGTTTTTTTGGTAACAGAACAGCATGATTTAAATAATCATTTTTTTAAAAACGCTACAAATAAATGCAGATTATGGTGGGTTGCCCAGATAATTAACCTGGATTTGGCATTTTTATTCACTGATCCTAGTCCTTCCAATTATTATTCTTTGTTCACAACAAAGGGAAGTCACAGATGTCAGCTCTTTATCTATTGGTCTTTATAAACATTGTGTTTGTCTCAACAACTTAAAATGTTATATATTGGTGTAGTTATATGTGCGTCCAAGTATTGTGGTCTTTTGCAACTGACAGTTGAATGTTCTAAGTGCCACAAATTTTTAGGTATTGGCACCCAGGGGGGTAGATAGCTACTGGGAATACATGGACTGCTTTATGCCATAATTTTTCAATTTTGATTTTTAGATCTTGTTTCTTAACATCTTCAATTCTTTGTATTCTATTTTGCTGTCCCCTCATATTGCCACATCAGTTATCAATATTTTCTTTTTTAAAAATGATAGTTGTCTTGTGTGTTATCAGCCAACTTTATTTGTCTTCAGAAATCCCATCATATTAACCTGCTGCTTTTTCAACTCATGTTCCCACCAATTTTTTGCCACTTTGGTCTAGTGGTTAAGGAATCAAAACTAGAAAGTGGGATGTGAGTTCAAGTCCCCCCTTAGCCATGAAAGCCAGTTTTGGGCCAGTAATGTTCTCTCAATTCAACCTACCTCACAGGATTTTTGTTGTGAATAAAATAGGTGTCTTGAATTATTTGTGAAAATAATACAGATGGGATACAAATAAATATTTTTTCATTACTGGCACATGATAATTTTTAGAGATTTCCAATGAATTATTTTGGTGACTGTAGTATGTGATTTTTTGCAATCTAGAGAAATGTGCTATTCTTCAAAAAGAATAGTGAGAAATGGAATTAGCTGTTTAAGATTGTGAAAGGTTTGCAAATCAGGTTCAGTGTGAAATGATGTATTTGAAGAATTTTGAAGCACTTACAAAAAGTGAAGACTGACCAAACTAAATGGCTATATCTGTACTTAAATAATCTGTGGTGGTAGCATTTAGCCTACAAAAAATGGAGATTGAGATAGGGAAAAAATCTTTAACAATCTGAACAATTGTCACATGGAAGAGTGGGTGGATTTACTCTCTATTGCATCAGTGAATTTTATATTAACACATTTGAAGTCATTAGAACATACTTTTGAAAATCCTTGGACTCAAGAGGCACATGTTCTTACCTCACACAATTTCTATAATAATGGTGCTTTACAGTCCAGTCCCCCCAATCTGTCTCTTTAAAATTCTGGAAATTACAATCCCTCCTTCCCTAATTAATGAAAGGCTAAGGCATTGTTCTTATTGAAAATAAACGGAAGTGATACAGAATTGCACAAATGTGAGCGTGAGGTTAAATGGGAATGAAATACAGAATTATGGCATAGGGCAGGCCCCCCAAACTTGACAGCTTGTCCACAAGTCTTCAAGCTGCCAAGTTTGAAGACCTCTGGCATAGGGCACAGGCTAGATGGACTAGACTAGAAGACCCCCAAGGTCCCTTCCAACTTATTATTATGGGATTTACTTATTTAGAAAACTTATTTGCCACCCATCCCCTACCCAACGACGAATTAACAAACCACCACCCCTCCTTTTTTTCCCCCAGTACAAATCTGAAACGCGAAAGTCAATTTCTGCATTGCAAAGCGGCAGGCACTAACCGTTAATAATAAGAACCAAACGTTTCGCCTTGCTCTTGTCGCAGAATGATGACGCGACCAACGCCATCTAGGAGCAGCTGATTGAAGTCCTCTCCCAGAAAAGGAAGGGCGGGGAGCTGGACCGAGCCGGGCCGATGACATGAGGCGGCCTCGCCAGCGACGCTGGACTTTAAGTCGGTGCTGGACCTTCCGCCCCGCGACACCATGTTCCGCCGCGCCAGGTTTAGCGTGAAGCCCAATGTCCGTCCGAACGCTGCGGGGAGAGGCGGGAATGGTGGAGGCAGTCCGGGCTCAGTTGTCCCGGCGGTTGTCACCGCCGCCGCCGCCACCAAAGATGCCGACTGTCAACCTGAGTCGGCTCCAACCACCTTGCCTTCTACGGCCGAGGGCAGTTCGATGCCCCATCCCGGTGACGCTGCCGCCTCTGGAGATCTTCACGTGAGCGGGGACAATAGTAACAGCAGTAGCAGGTAACTGAAGTTTGCTTTTAGGCTCCCGTTGATGCTTTTGCATTGGTCTTGTTCTCAGGAACCGTCGGAGCTTCCCAGCTTCCTTTTTGAGATGACCTGAGAGATACAGTGGAAATTAGGTCTGTGACCCCCGTTTACTATGGTATTTGAGGACCCGGCTTTGAGAAAGCTTCTCTTTGTAGAGGTTCATCAT
>JANHFP010002419.1:174447-188069 GCA_032468135.1 Calamaria suluensis | reverse complement strand
GTTGTAGGTTTTCCTGCCTGGGCAGGGGGTTGGACTAGATGACCTCCAAAGTCCCTTCCAACTCTTATTATTATTATTATAAAAAGTTTAAGGGAAAAAGTATGGGGATTAGCAAGACTAACCACAGGATCAGGTAGGGTGTTCCACACATTGATAACTCTATTGCAGAAGTCGTACTTCCTACAGTCTAGATTAGAGCGATTTGCATTGAATTTGAATCTATTGAGAGCCCTTGTGATGTTGTGGTTGAAATTAAAGTACTCTTTTACAGGTAGGGCATGTTGGTAAATAATCTTATGAGCTAACCATAGATCAAAACATAGACAGCCTGGTTTGAGGCTGCCCAGACCTACTTTCCACAAATCAGATTTTCAGATAGAATACCTCAACCGATTCACCCTTCTAATTGAACAGGCTGAATCGATTTGTCCCAGTATGGATCCAATTTAGGAAACTCAATAGATATCTCTCCGTGTTGTTTGAACTAGATTTGGAATGAATTCCATAACTCCAGTTTGCAGAAGGCTTTCCATTTCTCTTAATGGATTCTTAAGACCCCCTATATGCGGTGAGTGGTGAGTCCGCAGGGTAACGTTTAGCCCACTAATCATCTCTCTTCATCATGGAAGCCACACACTGTAGGAACAGACTGCGTACAGTTCAGTTCAGTCCCAAGTCTCCAATATTACACCCATAGGCACCAAGCTGCCTTAGTGAAATGAATATCTAGCATACCCTGGGAACCAGAAATGGAAAGACCACCTTACATAAAATAGTCTATAATTCCAAGAAGATGAAAGACGAGAAAGAGATTTAGAGTAATTCTACTGTGTGTGTTGCAGCACACCAGTGGATCTGGCAGCAATTTTGGACAGTGAGGATGTTGGGGAGGAACATGGGTGAGTCCTGGAGTCTGGGGAAGGCTCTGATGAGGACTCTGCATTGGAGGCAGAGAGGGGGCCAGGACCGGATGCCAATTATTAGCTGCCTTCGGAGTCAGGCATCAGTGAGGCAGATGAACAGCTGGGGCCTGTTCCCAGTGTGTGCATGCACAGAGTTGCCAGATGAAGGCAACAGCTGGAGGCCAAGGGTCAACTTGGGAGTAAGGCCACAAGTGGACAATGAATGGCCCCTCCCAGAGGGAGTAAAAGAGGAGTGAAAAGGGGAGTGGAGTTTGCAAGAGACAATTAGTTCATTACTGCATTCTTACCAAGTATAGCGGTGTCTGAAAGATATCGGCCTGGCCACTTTCCAAGGCTGATAAAAGTTGGTAATTGTGAACTATCTTGAAAGACTGTGGGAGGAGAAGAAAGACTCTGTTGGAGAGGAATTCACAGTAAATTAAATAAAAGGGTTTTTTGTCAGGACAAGGAGTCTGCTTCGTGGTTTGGGAAAGCCTAGTCCAGAACAGTATGAGATGACCCAGCTGAGTCCAAAGGAAAGGTCAAACACGTCTTCAGTCTTGAGTCCCTTCACCCTCACTAGAGATCTAAGTCCAGCCCACCTTGAATTCTTTTGACTCTTATCTACCACTAATTTTCCTGGCTGTTAGTAGTTCAGATTCTTGCAGACAAGACAAGACATTACAAGATTCATGCAATGACCCACCACGGAGCAATCAAGCAAACCCCAAAAGCAAAAAACTGAAAACAACACACTTGAATTGTACAAAAAACAAATGATCTTCTTTATTCCAACTTTCAATGATAAATGTAAATTCCTGGCAACCAACTGTGGCTTCAGTTCAAAAGCAATTAAAAGCTTAGCAGCAAAGAGACTTAAGACGGGATGACTCAGTACTTACAAGAAAAACCAGACCGGCAAATGCAACACTTTGACCCCAGCAATTGCTGACAAACACCAGCTGGCTTTTAGAGGCTCCACTCAATTATCCCTACTCTTGAGTAGCCTTTCTTTCTCCAGCACCCTTTTGTCTCTGCGTCTCTCTCTGGCGTCCACTGGGGGCGCTGTTTTTTCCTCTGAGCTGTCTCCCTCAGACTCCACCCCCAGCTCCCAGGATTCTGACGGAGCCTGCTCTGCTTCCAAGCCTATTTGCTCCGCCCTGCTCTCTGCCAGCTGTTCTGCCTCATCCTCTGAGTGGGACGCTGGCATAGACGTGACAGACAGCTTAATCTTGCAGTAAATCAATATCCATTTGAATTGCCCGGATCTTCTGACATTCTGGTGCATGATGTTCTGCCCTAAATATTGCAACTTGAAGTACAGAATTGTTTGAGGGAATTTCAAGATTAGCAGCAGCAGAAAGCTCTGCCCAACCACCCAGACCTCTCTGCGCATGGACAGAAGCTTCTGTGCATGCGCAGAAGCATAATGCACACGCACAAGCGCACATGCACCCACAGGCAAACAGGTAGCGACGGGATTTGAAACTTACTATGGTTCATCTGTATATTATTACCAAAATCCTTAGTCCATTTTATCATAGTGTCTTCTTCCGTTTCAAATCTTAACACAAGTTTATACATTGTTAGCAATTACATGTCCATCATTTGTGCATTTGCCAGCACAGGAAAATGGAGAACTTAAGATGAAATCAAGAGAACAATTGACTGCAGAGGGATTTCCTTTTCAATGTTGTTGTTTTTTTAATACACACAATTAAGGGAGAGGTTTACTATGGCTAAAAAGGTGTCGGAGCGATAACAGTATGTAATGGAATTTGAAATGGAATTATGGGACAGGAATGGTAGGCATGCTGGTGCTCTTATGCATGCCCCTTACTGACCTCTGAGGAACGGGGTGAGGTCAACAGTAGACAGTCAATGGTTAAAGTTTTGGGGGTTTTGGGATGAGACCACAGAGTCAGGTAGTGCATTCCAGGCATTGACCATTCTGTTGCTGAATCATATTTTCTGCAATCAAGTTTGGATCAAACTTTCTGCAATCAAGTTAAGTGATCAACTCCGCTACTCTGTCAGTAATCTAGGATGTAATTTATCTGGCTTTGACTTGAAATGCAAATTCATTTCAATTAGGAAGTTGGGTTTCTTAGCCCCTCCTTGTCTATGCTGAGCTGCAGTTTCCTCTTTATACTAGTGGCACTATTGATAGCCAGCTAGGATGGAGAGAAGAGACACCTGCCCATCTCGCTTAGAGGAGAGTCTAGGTGACTCATAGTCAATAAAAAGAACAAGAAAAAAAGGTTGAAACTGCATGGAAGAAAATTGTGACTGAATCTAGATGTTTTGATTCCAATACCGTGAAGCCTCCTCCTCCCATAAGATAACAAGAAAAACAGGTCAGGAAGAAGATCTGTAGCATCCCAGACAATACTGTGGATGGGAAGGAAGTGAGCAAGATGACATCCAGATGATACTCAATTATAAAGCAAAGTTAAATACTGAATTTACAACATTTTTTTCTCAAACAGCGCTCTTGATGTGTTAGTAAAATTTGCATTAGAGGCAAGAAAGGGGAAAACCTTGCAAGAAATGTTCATTTAAAGCACTTAAAAGTGTTGCAGGGTTAGAGGGAAGAATTTGTTTTGTAAATGTATTAGGTGTGAAAGAAAATAATCGATTATCTTGTTAATATAGCCCACATGATGACTTTGTAGTGCAGTATGTTTGCAGTCCTTAAGAGTAATGATGCTGCCTAAGCATTTTTCCGGCAGCTGCCGTGAGTCAAATTTCCTGGCTTGTTCACTGCAATAATTCAGCCAGTGGCCTCTTTCTAATGGTTCGTAATGGACAGCATCCCCATTAAATGTATAGCAGAATATTGCCAAGGATTCATTTTTTACCTTCAAAGAAAAGGGCTCAAAGAATGTGTCTAGCATACAAGCTGCTGTAAATGCACCTTTTTCAAGGCAGAAATTTACAAGTTACAATAAATGTTGATGAATGCAGATCACTTTTCAGAGACATAAAAAAATGAATCTCATTTATTCGTTATCGGCATGCATTTTAAAAACCATAAATTTTTCATCTGCAAATATGGGGCTTTGAGTCCCTGTTGGATCTGAGGAAATGGGCATGCCATAATAGAGTGGGACACCTCAGGAATATAGAGCATGCCCAGTCTGTTCAAGGTGCAAGCCACCATCAAACACAAACCTAATAGCTAATATTTGCAAACACATCTCCATTTTCTCATACGTGTTGAGAGGGAAACATGTGACAGAAAGGGTATAAACTGTGATTTAAATCAATTTAAATTTAAAATACAACTTCAGTAACAGAGTTATTAATGCCTGGAATGCACTACCTGACTGTGGTTTCTTCCCCAACCCCAACCCCCAAACTTTAACCTAAGACTGTCTACTGTCGACCTCACCCTATTCCTAAGAGGTCTTTAAGGGGCATGCATAAGCATACCAGCATGCCTACCATCCCTGTCCTAGTGCGTCCTTTTATTCATATCCATGTGTTCACAATCATGTTTATACTTATATCGGTTATCTAATACATGTATGATGAAATAAATCAAAATAAACTCACTGATCACCATATTGTCAGGTGAGCTGCTCTAGATAATTAAGTGTATCTTTCAGGGCATCCATAGTGTGAGGTCAAAAAGGTTCAAGATGGTGGTCACAACTGCACAAAGCCCCTCCCCTTTTTTAGTTCTATTGCTTTTGGCTGATAGGATCTCCTAAGCCTATATAGGAGCAAGAATCAGCATGAAAACTTCTAAGCAAACATACTCTGGATGGATGGCACTTTTTCACTGAAAAAGGAGGTAGCATCAAGGGAAGCAGACACAGCATTAGTTCTAGCCCATGGGTGTCAAACTCGCGGCATCATGTTGGCATCACGTGACATTTCATATTGTTTCCCTCCTTCGCGGAACTGGGGTGGGTGTGGCCTGTGAGTGATGCATACAGCACACAGGCCGCCAGTTTGACACCCTGTTAAATTAGCTTGACAAAAGATTTTTGAATAGCACAGAGTAGACAATCCACTGCAGCCCTGATAAGATGGTGTCTGAATAACGTTCCTAGTTCTGCTGCCTTAAACCCTACAAGAAGGTTGATTTCTCTTCTGGACATTTTGATCTGAAGTAAGTACCCAGAAATTGCCAATCGTATTTATTGATGGGATCAGTGGTGGGCTGTTCTCGATTCGGACTGGTTCGCATGATCCGGTAGCGTTGACGGTGTAACATCACCAAACCAGTTCTCTGCAACCAGGAGGTGGGCCCTCCCACCCATCCCGGCAAATTTTTGAGCTTTATCTTACCGTTTTTTACCAGCTGAAGCAGCTGATTGCCTCACCTGGCCGATTCTGAGCCTGCGCAGAGTGCACGCATGGCACATGCTCCATTGAACATGCATGGAATGCACGTACCGTACATGGAATGTATGTACTGTACCGTACATGGAATGCATGTGCCGTATGTGCTCTACTGAGCATGTGTGGCGCGTACACACGGTATGTGCATGCACAAAGTGTGTGGGGCAATTTTCGGACTACAGAACTATAAAAGTACGGTAAAAGTAAGTAAAACCCACCCCTGGATAGGATAGGATACTGACAGACTTTGAAAGTCACAAAGTTTGTGATTTTAAATACTTTGATAATCAGACAGAAAACCCTGAAATCAACACAACTTATATTTCTAAGCTCAGAAGGCCCTTCCTTTTTCATGAATGAGAACATTCTGTGGGTGTGGGAGGCTCATATGAAACAGCATACTTGCTCTGCAGGATCTGAATATTATGATCATTATCACTGGAACCAGTTATTGCCTAACTTAGATAAATACAGAAACACTCTACAACTTGATGTGTCAAAAGATAAATAATATCCAGGCTTCAGTCATTTGTCTCATACAATATCCATTCAAATTGTAATTCTTCTGAATTATACAGTGCAATTGTCATCACAAAACAAAAGCATATTCATTCCAAACTGCTATTTTGTTTATTTTGATATAAATTTGTTTTAAAATGCATGTTGTTTTAATGTGTGTGTATCTGTGTTGGAACAAAATTCTTCACTAACTTTTTACTGTGTGTTTAAAAAAAGAGGAATTGCAACTTTAGACAGAATTTCTCAGGTACAATGGGTTCAAAATATAAATGGCTGTGTCATCTTTAATAAATAGCTTTTTGATAAATTATCAAAGATAATTTATTCTATGCTTTGGAAGTAACACTATTTAGAATAAATCATTCCCCCCCAACTCATTTTTATGTTAAACTGGAGAAAGAAAAGATGATAAATCTTGAATAAGAAAAACACAGATACTTTTTCCATACAAAATATTCAATTTTTCAGTAAAATATTGGAGTATAAGCTGATCAATTTGGTCAGGGGAAAAAACAATAAATACTTACACAGATTGTTTGTTAAAAGAAGAAAAGACTGAAATGATTATTTATGGATTTGGAGAATTAAAAGGGTTAAAAAGGAAGGGAAAGGAATTCCAAAGAAGGTAGAAAAAAGGCAGGTGCAACTAGCTAATAAAAAGAAGGATGGAAGTAATAACTGTATATTTTTTTCCATGTTTTTCTTTTTGTTCTTGCCTTTATTGTAATAAATAAATGAATACAATTCAATTCATGAGCAGACTAGGAATATAAGGTTAGTAAAGGGTGTTTTTTTAAAAAAGAAAATTCAATTAGGCTGTGGGCCTGCCCTGCTGTATCCCCAGGGGAGTGACCATTTTTCAAACCAAGACAGATGCATTATTAGGAGACGTTCAAGACCTTAGCAACACAATTTAAAAGTGAAAGTAAAAGATGTAACAAGGCTTAAAGCTATAAAAGTGAAAGTCAAATGAAACAATCTATCAAAATGGATTCAATTGCAATCTGAACAGAAAACAGTACAGGAAATCTGACTTAATCTGACTCAATCTGTCATTTCTATTCAAAAATTAACTAATTTGCAAGCAACCATACATTTGGAAATGTTGCATACAAAATAAAGTATATTTTTAAATATCATAATGTGCATCTGCTTCAATGTCAAGAGTTGTCTCTTCTGAGCTTGGCATATTTACAATCACATATTCTGTCTCTCAATCCTTCTCAATCTATTTTAAAAATGCATCTGAAATTATTTTGATTTCTTTCTGGTCAAGAAATGAGCACAACTCTGTGAATAAAGGATATATATATAATTGGAGAAAAGCAGTTCAAATAATTGTGAATCTTTTGTCAACACAGCACTCCAGCAGCTTCTCTGGATGCATTCTTAGACTCATTTCTAACTTCAGCTAGCTGGAAGTTTGGGTTTTAGCCTGTGTGAGGCAGCTATGATTTGCCTTGACAGATACTTCTTGCTGATTCACCTTGTCAAGTTGATTCACCTTGTCATTAACATTTCCTCCAGTTATTGCAAACTGGTGGAGGCTTGGCTAACTACAGTGAGAGGCCATGCTGCTTCAATCTTAGAGGAGGTTGCTTTGCATCATGAAGGAATTGCAAAGAAACACTTTCCCCAACCTTTGTTTCTTGACATACTCTGCCACAAATCTGCCTAGCCCTGTGGGCCATCTTCCAAGAATCACACACAATTCCCTGAAAATGACAAATGGCCATCATAAAAAATTCATGGCATTCACTCTGCAATGAAATATTCTGCAATGTTAAGGGATGTCGTATTACACTGTCTTCACTGCCTCTGATAAAGTGAAGGGGATGAGGAAATACATGGAACCAACTGCTATTATCAAAACATTTTGCAACATGTTTAACAGCATCAAAATGAGATCTCTCCAGGAACACATGTCTGCAATTGAAGGCTTATTGCAGGTGAGCCCTCAACAATTATATGGGTTTAAATGGTTGGAGGCTTTTTTTGATCAGCAATTCCTTTTATTCCCAAACTGGAAAACACTGAAATGCACCATTAATTGTTTCAATTCGGAAGGAAACTGAACAAGTGATTGAGGTAGATCTGGCTCTCTTCAGTTCTGTTAACCTTATCTAGATTTGTACATCCACCATAGTTTGGTCATTTGATTGTAGCACCAAGAGTTAACTGTGCATGGATTGCTTCCAAATCACAAGTTTTGCTCTAAGCCAAGGCTGTAAAACTCGTGGCCCATGAGCCCAGATGTATCATGCACTGGCCACACCCATGCCCAGTTTAGCAAAGGGGAAAAAGTTGTGATACATCACATAATGATGCCATGATGACACAAGTTTGACACCTCTGCTCTAAGCAGTGGTTATAGGTTTTTAAATAAAAGCCTAGTGGAAGTTAAGTATAAATCGTAGTATGTCATTAACACTGATTGAACTATTCTGGATTAGAAGTGATTAACCCAGTGGTGAAATTCAAAAATTTTCCCTTCTGGTTCTGTGGGCGTGGCTTGATGGTCATGTGACTGGGTGGGCATGGCTTGATGGTCATGTGACAGGGGCATGGCTTGATGGGCATGTGACTGGGTGGGCATGGCTGCACAACAACAACAATTTAATAGAGACTCCCTGAATTTTTACTACTCAGCAAAAATTTATAGAAATAATTTCAATCAATCAACAGCTTTAAATTTGGATTTGACATTGACTCCTACTACAGAGGATATATTGCCTCACTCCCTTTGTTTTCCAGACAGCAATTAGCCAGAGAAAAGTTTTTTTTTCCTTTTTATTTTTGGAACTCATATATTGCCTTAGAGTTTTCTGCCAAGTGTGTGTTAAGCGTTGCAGTGCTTGCCCTTTGAATCAGAGTTAGCAGGAATTGGAAAAGGATGAAAGCCAAGATGGATGCAGTTGCTTCTAAGTAATGAAATGCTACATGCAAATTTCCTTACAGGAAGTTTAAAAAGGACTGAAAGAAAAAAAATGAAACAAAACAATCTAGCTTGCTGTTTTCTCTCTAGCTTAGCTGTGGGATTTTTTTGGGAGGCAATTTTATTGGTTCTTGGATGTTGGATGAGATCCAAAATATATTTCTATCACTCAAGGACTGCACTGAGGTTTGCAGCAGGAGTGAAATGCTACTGGTTCAGTCCAGTTCACCTGAGCAAGCATGCTGTGAGATCACACTTTGATTATTGTTGCAAGAACTCTGGGCACAAAGTGTTGGAGGCCATTTATGTCTCTACAGAGTAAGGAATTTTTCTGGCTATTTTTAAAAGGCTGTTGAAGAAAATGGAAAAGCAAAAGCACAATTTTAATTCTGAAAATGTTGAATTATAAAAATGCAGAAAAAGGAAATCATGTAAAATGAATTCTACTGAAATGACTGCATTGAACAAAGAAACACGTAAGAAAGGAATGATTGGCAAACTTGCTCAAGCCCATGTACAGGACTCAGGTATGAATGTTATACTCATGTATCTTTCTCCCCCGAGAGGGTAAAAAAAAATCACTGAGAGCAATTTTAGTGGAATATAATACTTGGGAAAGGTTAAAAGTCCCCTCCCCCACTTATTTCAGTGTGCAAATATTCCAAGAAAATGTACAGTCCTTATGCTTACATTCTTATTAATTGTGGCTGGAATTGTGACTTTAAAAAAAAAAATCAGAGATGGACTGTTGACAGAGACAGCCTCACTTCATCAGCACCTGTCAGGACTCAAATCCCTGCAGGGATCCATTACAAATTCTTGGAATCTGTTCTCCTTACAACTTTTTCTTCTTTCCTGTTTCTGTCTCTTCTATCTGCCTGCTGTGACCAAAGTTAGCAGATGGAGCATGTGCTGGCCCTCCCTTCAAGGCTGCCATGCAGATTAATTGGGAGGGGGGAGGCAGGGAATGGAAGAAGATGAAAACTGGTGTTAATCACAGGATGATTGCACAGATTATTATCTGGGATTTAGATGCAGGTTAAAACGCTGAAACAAGGTTTTAAGTCACATAGTGAAGTTTATGACAATAGACTCCATACTTTTGGAAAACCGGCCATACTAAACAGAAGTAATGCGGAACAACTGCATTGTGTCCACATAAGAGATGGTTTAACAGCAATCCAGCTTCCAACTATTTCTGTTCTGACACAGCTTTGCAAGCATGGTCAATGTTTCTGGACAGACTAAATGGATGAGAGCACTCCATTTTGTAAAGCGGTATAAATATCCACTTCATCCTTTGCTGAAAAAAACGGTTAAAGAAAACTGGAGACAAAGAACGATATACACACAATTTTAGAAGTAAATAAAATCTTCTACCAGAGAGTTGGTTGAGCTGTATCTGTGAACCATGGTAGGTTGCATTAGTCTAGGTCCAATAAATTAAAATCATTAAAGTATACCAAATAGAGAACATCTCCTGGATGGATTCTATTTACTCCAGCAAATTAGCCACAGAATCCTAGAAATAATCAAGAATGGGCACAAAGAGCAATTGGCTAAGTTTAAACAAGGTTGAAATTTCATTTTGATGGATAATTTTTCTGGGAAATTGTTAACAGTACATATAGGAAGAAAAGCCACCTTCAGCGGGAACAATTATTGTCAGGTTTAATTAGGAAGGTGAGGATGAGCACACAAGTGGCAACCTCTCTGTCAGGCAGCCTTACACATTTGCAGATGGTTGTTGGAGGCAGTGTAACTAGAAGGAAAGAGGAAATAGAGCAGTCAGAGAAGATTTTAAATGTGGCAAGCTAGCCAGAGTTTAGCTGGGATCTGTCACAGACAGATTGGCATTTTTCTGTATAACATTGTGGCTTGTTATGTGACTACCTGTCTCAGAGGCCTTTATAAAAAGACAGAAGAGAGGGATGTTCAAGGGTGTTAAGGATTTACTGTGGTAATAACTAGGAACATTTGCTGCACAAGCAGTTGGAAACATTGTTGTTCCTGGTAGAATTTGCAGGTATGAAATACCTAATAAATGTCCGATATACACACACATATTTTTAAGAAATATAATTTTACCCAAAAAAAAGGATTTAAATCAATGGATTACATTTTTATAAACTCCTATCAAATATTTACTTTATGCAATATTTATTGTGTTGTCTGATTATACAATACTGACATAATTCTGAGTGCAATAAAGCAATCCACATAAAAATAAATTTCTGGCAACAACAACAACAACAACACCTTCAGTAGCCAATGTACTTGACATAAACATTTGGCACACAGCAGTTTGTGAAGTTTAAAACTTCTGTATTTTGTTACATCCAACTGACTTTACAATTTTTTTTTTTAAAAAAAGACTTCATTGTATATTTCTACTGTAAGTCCTCTGATACTATACAAGACTGTATCTGGCTGATCATTTTGATACATGACATTACTGTATTATTTTTAATACAGTTATGGTTGAGGCTTCATAAAGAAAATATATCATTGCTACAGTTTTATTAGGAAAATTTAATTTAATTTAATTTAATTTAATTTATTGAATTTCTATACCGCCCCTCTCCTTGCGGACTCGGGGCGGTGTACAGCCATGATCACATAAAATATACAGTCTAAAAAAGTTAAAATAACATATTCAATTATACAATGGCTCTAAAATCATCTATAAAATATTAAAATTAACCTAAAATCCCCATTATAAATATTTAAAAAAAACCTATACCCTAAATTAAAATTTTTAAAATGCTTTGCAAATATTAATTTAATAGAATATAATAAATGTTGCAAACCACTCAGACAACTTTTTGAAAAGTTATATGCAAAATATGTTATCATTAATCCTTCAACTACTTTAGGGGCTTTGCCCATCATATGTACATGCAACATACCTAGAGGCACCAGGTTGGGGAAATTGGGCACATACACTTAGATTAAAATAAGCCTCATTGAGCTGAGATGGATTTATTTCTAACTGGATTACATAGCTTGAGGTAAGTCATTAGTTAACAAATGGCCGCCATACATAGTAATGTAAGGTAGTGTTTGTGGGTGATACATCTGTCCAGCTGAATAGTCCCTTCCTGTTCTGGAGGCAGGTTTGCAGTTTGGGGGGGGGGCGGTTGTAGATCCATCACTGTCATCACTGCATGGGTGACCTTGGTGGCATGGGGTGCTTTTCATCAGCTTTGGCAGATTTACCAGCTGCAACCTTATCTGGACAGAGACAGCCTGGCAACAGTTATTCATGCTCTGGTAATTTCCTGTTTGGATCATTATAATGTAATGTATGTGGGGCTGCCTTTGAAAGCAGTCCAGAAACTTCAGTTCGCTCAGAATACAAGAGCTAGACTGCTCACTAGAACTGGCTGAATGACCATATCTGCCATCTATACGGTTTCCAGTCTGTCTCCAGACCCCATTCAATGTGATGGTTTTGACCTTTAAAGACCTACGTGGCTGAGGGCCAGTTTATCTGGAGGAGCACCTTCTCCCTTATATACCTGCCCAGGCTTTACAATATTCTAATGAGGCCTTCCTTCAGACTACTCACCAAAGGAGGTGATGGGACCTGTAGAAGGTGGGAGAGCGTTCTCTGTGATGGCACCCAGTTTATGGAATTTCTTCCCAGAGAGGCTTGTTTGCTCCATATTAGTATCATTTTGGTGCCAGGTGAAGACTGTATTATTTTCCCAGGCTTTTAAGAAGTCTTTTTAAGTGGCTTTTAATTTGTACTGTTTGGAGGTTTAATTGGCTGTCTTGCTGATACCTATTTTGTATGCTAGCAGACTAATTTTATTTTGCAAATTCTTTGATTTGATTGCAGATGTTTTTATTCAAATTCCACCTTGAATGTGTTTTATTGTAAACCAGGCAGCTTACTTTGGTTATTGAGCAGTTTAATAAATGAACAAACTAACAATTATTTAATCTTTCAAAGTAGTTCACACCTTTTATGCTAAAGTTACGTTATGCTGAATGGAGACAACATTTAGAGTTATGCTAACATCCAGCTGTCAGATTTTTTTTTCAGACAGATGATTTTCTAGCTGGTGGTTGCTACTGATATTTTTTAGATATCCTAGAGCCGTGATGGTGAACCTATGGCACACATGCCAGAAGTGGTACGCAGAACCATCTCTCTGGGCACGCCAGCCATTGCCCGTTGTTTTTCAGGTTTCTTGCATGCACATGCGTGCTCTCACATGCTCCCATTTCAGTACTTGGTGCCAAAAAGGTTCACCAACACTGTTCTAGATTGAGCCATTATGCTTATGGCTTGTCCTTAGGAAGAATATGGAAAGAACTGTGGAATTTATTGATAATCTGCTTCTTTACTAGTTTTCTTCATTTGTTGCATGCCATTATGGGATAGGTATTAGAGATGTAATTGGAGTCTGGCAGCTTTCCGGACCACTGGCCATGATATCCTTTGGATAAGACTGGCTTTGGGGTACAGTTTTGTAATGATTATGGTTCTTCTTGTAGACTGAAGCTTAAATATGGTGTTAGGGGAGCTACAACTCAACACCTTGGTTGCTGAAGTGATGCTCTCTGCAGAAGAAGCAGGTTCACAACAGGAACACCAACCACAATGCTTCCTGAGTTAGCTGGATTGTTCTGTATGCCTTATGATAATTGTGATGATCCCGCCAAACCCAATTAACAGGAAAAAAAACACAACACAAACGTAGCAAAACAAAAGATCTTTATCAAAAGTTCATGGCACTTTTTGAAAAGACACACAGCAAAATGAAATGAATTGCCAGGAGTTTTGACTGCAATTCAGAAAGCTAATCAGCACATACCACAAACACGGCAGGAAACAGGAGCAAGGCAGACGCAGAAACTCTGACACGAAAAATCACAATTTGACCCCAGCAAAGAAACCCCAC
>JANHFP010002419.1:109528-129791 GCA_032468135.1 Calamaria suluensis | reverse complement strand
TAGTGGTTTAATTATGTTAATCAAAGTTGTTACTGTGGAAATAGTGTTAAAGATACCACAATTTTATTTACCAATACCTCTATTTATTATTTCAGAAGTATATCTAAAATAAATGGTCTTGTATACAAAACAAATGATATTTAGAGCACCGAGAAGATAAAACCAATAGGTTTTAGGATGAGTTGGCCATTTGACTTGCCCTAAGAACACTCTGAGCAAAAGAAGTCCCTGACAAGGGTGCAGTGCATCTGTAGAATATTATGGCAGAAGGAAATTATTTCAACTAGACATCCCAGATTCAGGCTGCAAAAATCTGTATGCCGACTGTTTTGCTTCCATCTTCTGATCAACTGGACTTTTGCAGCCCAGATTTTGTAGCTCAAAAGGAGTTTATTTAATCAATGGGGTGACAGATGTAGAGACAGATGCTCAAAACGGGATGGGGAGAGATCCATGAACTATCAATACAGAACTAGATCATCCCTCTTAATATATTTGTTGAATAACATTTCACCATCCCAGAACTGTTAGTAAGAAACACAAATAATTTCTGGCTCCTATGCAGTTTGAAATAAAGCCCATAGGTTCAGTAGGATTTATTTCTGAATGAATATATATGGTGCTTGTGAAAGGAAAGGCTTTTAAAGAATTAAGTCTATATTCTGTTTAAACATCTGTTTTATTTTAGAGCATTTATAGGCTATGCCAACCTGATTGATTCTGGTGGAATATAGGAGCAAATATACATACCCTTTATATAAATCATATTGGACATTGTGCTTTATCTCTTCTACTCTTGGGATGTCTCTTTTAATACTGAATTTGCCATCTGGAGTTTTTAATAAGAATTTCTACTGAGTGGATTAAAAAAATCTGCCATCTGATTAATTGATGGTATCATTGCAAATCAATATTTTAATCAATTGATGTAGCTAATCAATTAAACATTGTGATGCTAGTGGTTTTGTACAAACAATATGGAGATGACTTTGAGAAAAGAACTTTATAGGACAAGTTGGCATTTGAATAAGCAGAGGTGACATATTGTTGATCACTACTAATACCAAAAGCTCAATTTGTTACTAGTGTCCTGAAGTACATTGAACTGAAAAAAACATTTTTTTAAAAACTTGTCAATTGAAAGGTTTGCTCTCTGCATGCTTTTTTTTTGGTCAGGATTGATTATAGTTATTTTTTTTAATAAAATGTGCCACGCTTCTTTCCTAAGATGCTGGACTAATTGCCAGTTGGGTGCTTAAACAGTGGCTTTGCCTTAATAATCCCATAATTAAAATATTTAAATAAATAATTTTATTCCCTCAAACAAAGAAGTACCCATCAGAATGATGCCAAGAAAAGGAAAGTTAGAAAAGCTATGGCTGGCAGTTGCATTGAAAAGTAAAACACATTTCTGGTAATATGAAACCAAATGAATCAAAAGGTTTAAAAGGTTTTTAGGCTGCGTTGCCTGATCACAATTCATTCATGATACTAACATAGATTTTATTTTAAATGTTCTTCAAAAAATCAGTTTGCTTAGAAAAATAAATACATAAAAGGCAGAATTTAAAATTATTCTTTCCTTTTCCTCCATATTTTCACAGGTCAGAAAATCCTTCACCACAGAAGTGAAGTTTTAGAAACTGTTGTGCTGATTAATCCTTCAGATGAAGCAGTCAGCACTGAGGTAAAGTAATTTTAAAAAATCATACATATGCTGCTATACTTTAATCAAAACTACATGCTATGGGCATAAAATAACTCAAAGCAACTAGACCAGAGATACTGGTATTTGTACCTATTTTATCTATATCACTCAAAATGAAATAGAATGCATGTCTACTGTTAAGAAAGTTCCATTGAGTTTAGTGTGAATTATATTCAGATACAGTAATAGTTTATATTAATATTGTGATCTAATTGTATATTTTGGTATCATGCTTATCTTTCATTTTTTCATCTACTCCTAGATGAAAATAAATCCTAAATATATGAATCAATAAATAACTGATATTTAATATTCCCTTCTGTTTCCTTGGTGACACTGTATATCTTCTATAATTTATGAGGAAAAATCAAATGACGTGAATACAATATAAAATAACATGCATGGCAGATTGATAGGAGTATCTTGTTTCTCTCAGCGGTCAATCAAATACTTGTGACAAATCTATAAATACTCAGAGAGACAGGTGACTTTTCCTATTGTTTCTACTCATTCATCTAAGCCGTCTTGAAGAGTAGTGCTCATTCATCAATTTGATAAAGCTCTTCTACATGTTTTTCTGCTTATTTTAAATTAATTTCTGATTATTACATTTTTTCTTAGAGTTTTCTACAAGTTTTCCAAATATTCAATATCCTGTTGATACGTTCCAACAAATATCAATTTGCATGTATACTTTTCTGGAACCTTTTGGATCTTTTTTAAATTACCATTTGATGGATTATTTTCTTCTCATTTTTCATGGATATTATTTTCTGGAAGATGTTCTACATCTTTGTAAAATATTGCCAATTGTTATATTTAATTTGAGAACTTGAAACCTTGTCTTTCTTAGAACAATTAATCAGTGGAACAACTTTCCTCCAGAAGTTGTGAATGCTCCAACACTGGAAATTCTTAAGAAGATGTTGGATAACCATTTGTCTGAAGTAGTGTAGGTTTTTCTACGTGGGCAGGGGGTTGGACTAGAAGACCTCCAAGGTCCCTTCTAACTCTGTTATTGTTATTGATCACAATTTTTTTTACATCTCACTGTTTTTGTTTATTTCTTACTCTATGCTAGTACTGTCAATACTCAGTGTCCTATAAATAATTGTTTGTGTTTTAAAACTTAATGTGCTGCTTTTGTTTGTTTTTTTGCTAAAGTTAATTTTGATCTTATCTGGATAAATTTTTATTTCTAAAAAACAAGTCTCTTTCTTTTTTTACAGTAATATAATAGATATTCCTCATTATAAGTTGACAGCATTCTTTCAGTGAATATATGGCAAGAATTTTGTCAATTTCTTATTTTTGCCAATTTCCGCATGCCATCCTCTTAAATTCATAAAATATAGGAGAATACGGACCCACTGATTGGTTCAAAATTGGGAAAGGAGTTCTTCAAGGCTGTATACTGTCGGCCTGCCTATTTAACTAATATGCACAGCACATCATGAGAAAAATGGGATTAGATGAATCAAAAATTAGAATTAAGTTTACAGGGAGAAATATCAACAACCTCAGATATGCAGATGATACAACTCTCATGGGAGAAAGTGAAGAAGAACTAAGGAGCCTCTTGAAGTGGGTGAAGGAGGAGAGTGCAAAAGTTGGCTTGAAACTCAACATTAAGAAAAGTAAAATCATGGCATCCGCCCCTCTCAATTCCTGGCAGATAGATGGGGAAGAAATGGAGGTAGTGACAGATTTTATTTTCCTAGGTTCCAAGATCACCACAGTGGGGGACTGCAGCAAATAAATTATAAGACACTTGCTCTTGGGGAGCAAATCTAGACAGCTTACTAAAAAACAGAGACACCACCCTGCCAACAAAAGTGCAGGGTGCATACTTTTCCCAGGTGCAATGTATGCCTGTGAAAGTTGGAACATAAGAAACGCTGAGCACCAAATAATTGATGGGGCTAGAGAGACTCCTGCAAGTCCCAAACTGGTCAGTCCTAGAAGAGATCAACCCTGACTTCTCTTTAGAAGGCCAGATCCTGAAGATGAAACTCAAATACTTTGGCCACCTAAATGACTCACTGGAAAAGAGCCTGATGCTAGGACAGATTGAGGGCAAAAGAAGAAGAGGAAGACAGAGAATGAGGTGGCTGGATGAAGTCACTGAAGCAGTCAGCGTGAGCTTAAATGGACTCCAGAGGATGGTGGAGGACAGGGAGGCCTGGAGGAACATTGTCCATGGGTCGGACACAACTTTGCAACTAACAACAACAACAAATAGGAGTACAATGCAGAAGACATATATTAGTGAAATTTTTTGGTCTGTCTTTTTTCCTGGAAAAGCTGTTCACTTCGTAAAATGTGCCCGCAGCCTTTCTAGAGTCTTGCTACCAGGTACAGGAAACAATAAAAGAAGAA
This sequence comes from Calamaria suluensis, assembly GCA_032468135.1. NCBI lineage: Eukaryota > Metazoa > Chordata > Lepidosauria > Squamata > Calamariidae > Calamaria > Calamaria suluensis. The sequence goes on along the minus strand of JANHFP010002419.1, from coordinate 125,704 downwards.
AAGTCTGTTTTTAATGAATCTAGAGCACTTAAAAGGGATGAAATATAAGTGACATTCATGAGATAGTCAAGCACTAATCTTATTGTCTAATAATAATGATAAACAGGAAAGAGACATAGTCCATTAAAAGTAAGGGCACATTTTTATTTCCCAGCATAATTTGTTTTATATCAGCATTGAATTTGCTTTTTCCTGTTTCCTTAATCTTTTAGTGATCATCCCTGAACTCATTGTAAAAGGCACCGTAATTCATTGACTCATGTGTCTGAAAGGAAGAACAAATGAGAAAATATTTGTTGTCCCAATGCAAACTCCATGGCACGTGGGGCATTTGATACTCTCTGAGCTTGGTTGTTTTTTTGCAGATGTTTCATTATTCAAACTAGATAAGATAATCAGTATTGACATAGCTCAACCTTGAGCCACAAATATTCTCTTCTTTCAGTTCCAAGGAATGTATTTTGTGCTAGACATTAGGTCACAAATACAAAAGGAATTGAATGAATCACAATGTCATGGAGCACATTACTGATACTTTTTCATCACTGCATATCGTCACCCATACATTGAACCAAAATTGAAGGGATACTTGTTTTTTTATGGCATATACTAATTTATTGACATCAAAGACGAGATGAAAACTGTGTTGTCATTATTGAGCTGAATAAATTATTTTCATCACTAGCTGTAAAAAAAATAGACCTCACTTAACAACAATATTTGGGGCTGGCAACTCATCACTAAGTAGCACAGTAGTTAAGCAAGATGCCATGTGCTTGTGATGGGCTTATAACTCCACTTCCACTGTGGTCATTAAGCAAATCACCCACAGCCATTAAGTGAGAAATTACATGATTACAATTTGTTGATTTTACTTTCTGGCATCTCCTTTGAGAAGTTATTTATTGGAATGTGGCTGTGAAGCATGCAAATGATGGTCATATAACTGTAAGGATACTTCAAAGGGTAAGGAATGGCCATAAGGATATTTTTTCAGCACCATTGTAACTTTGAATGGTCTCTAAACAAGGCAGTTGCTAAGTGAGGACTACCCATAATTATATATTTCTGACACATGATTTCCTATATTAACATAGTTTTTTTTTTAAAAAAGAACCATTCATTCAATTTGTCCTGCAACTGCAGGTATGAGGATGAAGTACCTTTTCTCTGCTAAAATTTATTTCTTGTTGATGAAAATTTGATCCCCTCACACGTGTGGCAGCTATTTTGATCTCAGGTTGATGCTATTCAAAACCCTGTGGTCTTGTGCGACTTTGGAAAGCTAAGGAAATTAATAGCCTGGCTCTTAATCCAGATAGAACAGCAGGAAGCCCACTTTGCAGCATTTCCTGTGTGGAATTGCAGTGGAAGTAATTTTCTTATTGTTAGAATCACCCACTTTGGGCCACCTCCTGTGGTTTTTTTTCCCCTTTCCTGCTAGGAGGTAATAAGGCACAATGGTCACAATTCTCCTACCCTCCACAGATGTTACCCACAGAATGCTTTTGTTGATCTACCCACAGTGGACAGCAAACTGCAGTCAGAGAAGAGCATGCATATTAGCCAATCACCATAGTTAGTGCTACCAAATAATCCAGGTGAAGGGTTGGCTAGATAATTGGGTCAGGGAAAGGAGGAGTGAGGTTTCTGAGGGGCATAGGATGCTGCTGATGGTTGTGGAGACAAAGCCAGTGTTCGCATGGAGAGAAGACCTAAGCTTTGGATTCTCATTTTCCATGCATGTTTACTTCAGAATACAGTATTTATCCTATGAAAATTAATCATATGAAACATGTGTCTTTTTAACAATCCTTTTAAAGCTTTTCTTTAATATTTAATATTTAATAGATTTAAGATTTAACCAAATTTAGTTCCAGACACAAATTATTAATATATATCTGGCTTTGTTGTCATGATAACATTGAAGTTTCTTCCCTTGAATGAGCACCTAGAATCTACTGTTATTCCATTCCAGGGCAAGGTAAATTCTGGGGTCACACATCATGCTAATCAATTATGTGGTTGCTTTCCTTGGCATTAACAGCCAAAATCCTGGATGATTTACTAGACCCATGATGGCGAACCTATGGCAAAGGTGCCACAGGTGGCACGTGGAGCCATATCTGTGGGCACGCAAACATTGCCCTAGTTCAGCTCTGATGCACATGTGGGCACTGGCCAGCTGATTTTTGGGCCTTCCGGGTCCATCAGAGGTTAGGAAAGAGGCTGTTTCCAGTCTCTGGAGGGCCTGGGGGTGTGGAGAAGGCCTGTTTTTCACTCTCCCCAGGTTCTAGAGCCTTTCTAGGGAGGGTGGGGCAAAATGAATTATGGGTGTGGGCACACGGACGCACAACCCCTCCAGAACCCCCTCCCCCTTTTGGCACGCAATGGCAAAAAGGTTAGCCATCGTTGTAGTAGACTATAGTAAAGAAATACAAAAGCTATCTTTGATTTCCTTTAATGGTCACCCAGATCTTTTCAATCTGTTAGTCCCAACATTGCGCAGACCAAATCCACTGTCTAGGATTTTTGTGAATAATACCATAGATGCTTATTTTCCCAAACTTCTTAATTTTCACTGGATGTGCTGTTCTGTATCTTTTAACTTGATTGGATTAACATTATTGTTTTGATTTTAAATAGGATTCCCTTTTCATTTTCTAATACGTGGGGATTTTTCATTTTTTACAAAAAAAATCTTTCTCAGTGAAACTCAATCATCTCTCTCTCTCTTTTTTTGATAAATACAGTCTAAAGCAGGGGTCTCCAACCTTGTCAACTTTAAGACTTGCGGACTTCAGCTCCCAGAGTTCCTCAGCCAGCTTTGCTGGGAGTTGAAGTCCGCAAGTCTTAAAGTTGACAAGGTTGGAGACCCCTGGTCTAAAGGTTATCTATAATTTCCTTGAGGTTATTAATATTATTTTTCCCCTAAAGAAAGTATGAAGTATAAAAGATGTTTCAAAGTGATTGTTTGTATCGTCTACTGCAGGTGCGTTTAATGATAACAGATGCTGCACGACATAAACTTCTGGTACTAACTGGGCAGAACTTTGAAAATACAGGCGAACTCATTCTTCAGTCGGGATCTTTCTCATTTCAGAATTTCATTGAGATCTTCACAGACCAAGAGGTTTGTGTCTTAATTGTTGCTACTTTGTAACTCATTGGGGCTGAGGTTTTGTTTGTACTTTTGATTTAGTAATTTAATGTTTTGAAGAGTAATAAAATCAGAAATAGATGTCCATCATGGTATTCATTTTTAAAACACTGTATAGACTGCAGGACAAGGAATAAAAGATAGTCAATTTTTATTTATTTGCTTACAGTTTTTCTATCCATCTCCAACCTGAGGGGTTGCTGGACAATATGCAACAAAGCAAATAGATAAATCCAGAGTATACAGCCAATTCTCTGTCATGCCTCTGCCAGCATCCGACTCAGAGAATGAGGCAGAGCAGCTGGCAGAGAACAGTGCGGAGCAATTAGAGTCTGAAGAAGAGCAGGCTCCGACAGAATCGAAGCAGCTGGGGGTGGAGGCTGAGAGCGATAGCTCTGAAGAAGGCACAGCAGCCCCAGTGGGCGCCAGAGAGAGACGCAGGGACAAAAGGGCTCAGGAAAGGTTACTCAAGAGTAAGAGAGAGAAAGGGGAGCCTTTAAAAGCTAGCACAGTGTTAATAGCAGTGAAAGCTATGTGTGTCAAAGCTGTGAAAACCAGTTTGCATGTCTCCAGATCTCTGTATTGTCGGTAAGAATCTTCAGGAATTATTTTGGCCTTTGCTTATCTTCCTAATTAACACTGGACTGCAGCCAGCATGCATCTTGGCAGTCATCCTACTTTTTGTGTTAGCATTTAACCCACTTTCAACTAAAAAAGAGAGGTTGGAGTTTTGTACATTAAAGATTGTTTGCTCTTTATGTTCCTGGTTGTTTGCCGTGTAATTACCTTGAGTGGGGTCATCACATTCTCAGTTAATTAGCAGTTTTTCAAACATGAAAGTGCTGAACTAGTGATGGTTACAACTGGTCCTTAAATGGGTTCTTCTGGTTATTCCATCGTCCCTGTGATCACGTGATCACGATCAGGTACTTGGCAACCAGCTTGCACATATGATGGTTTACAGCACCCCACAATCACGTGGTTGTGATTGTGGGGTGCTGTTCCTGCAACTTCACACAAGTGAAGTCAATAAGAAAGCCAGCGGGGCAGGTCCCAAGTTGCTTAAGTAAAATTCCCCTGCCTGCAGAACCACCTACAGTCCTCCTTTGCTTGTGCCATTCCTCACTAGCTGCCTGCATCTCCAAGTCTCATTGTGCTTGTGTGGTGCTTGTCCAGTGATTCGCTTGTCCTTTCCTGGCCACTTGAACATTCTTCCCCAACCTCATTGAGCTTAGCCCTTCCTCCCTTACTACTTGCATTTGTTCCTTCATCCTGACAGCAGCCAACTCAATCCCCACCATGCTTGCAATGTGCCTCCCTGACACCTGCACACTCAATAAGCCCAACTGTGCTCACACTGCACCTCCTTGGCCATTTGTACACTCATGCACCCTTTCATGCCATCCCAAAGTCTCACACACTGTATCTCCCCAGACACCCCTTGCACACTCTCTCCCACTCTCTCTTTACCACCACTCTGGCAGCTTGTGAGCTGCCCTGGGACTTGCAACTTCTTGCTGGCTTTCCCATTGACTTTGGTCTTTGGAATCCAGCAGGAAGTTGCCAGGAGGTGCTTGCTTAATGACCTACGATCCCCACTTAACAATGACAATGGGGACTGCAAGAATTGCCATAGCTAAGAAATGAAGTCACATGACAAAGACAACTGCATTGCATAGCAACAGAAATTCTAACCCCAATTGCCAAGTAGCATAAGGGCTATTTGTAAGTAACAATACATTCCAATATTAAAGACACTAAACAATTGCTTGAGTTCAAAGCTTGATGGAATAAATTTGTTTTAGTTGGCTTGCAGAATGCCAAGAAGGAGTGCATTATATAAACCTCAGTAATCCCTTTTAGGATATTCTTATTAGCTGGGCAGTTTCAGCCCTTGGAAAATAATGCCATACCACACAGGGCTTTGAAGGGTTAATGAACAGTTTGAATTGGCCAGGAAGTTAATACTTGTTAAGTTGTTCCCTTCTAACAAATTCAAAATCAGTGTTGCATGGAAGTGGCAGGGCTGTTCTACGTACAATCTAGTATCCTTATTCAGGCTCACCTGTAGCTTCGGGGACATTTTCAAAGGCTGTCCCACATGGAGTGCATTACATTAATCCAACTATATGTGGATCACAGAACATGTTACCATCGCCAGAGTATCTTGGTATAGAGAGTGTGTCAACTGATGGTCCAGCTGCTCATTGCTTCTACCTACGTTTTAAGTGGTAGCTATAGATCCAAAAGGACCCATAGGTCATGAAGCAATTCCTGTGGGCAGCACATGATCCCATATGAGGTATAATGGTGACTGATGTTCACAGATATACGTTGATGTTTAGGAACTTGGCGGGATTTAATCTTAAACTTAACAATCTCTATACACTTGCTAAGACTTTATATGATATCCAAGGTTTAACCATCTTTCTCAAAAACAGAAAGCAGTGTTGCAGGTGAAAGTTGTTAAAAATGAGGCTCCTCTGCAGTATGAATATATGTTCAAATCAAAAGCCAAATATATTTGTTTCTGAAACAAACCCAGACAAGGATCTTAGAAACAAGTTTTCTTTTTCAGTCCAGATCTTTTACATCTATATATTCTAGTACACTTGCTTACAAAGCATGCTTACTTTGCTCTTTAAATGTAGGTAATGTTACTATCCAAGTCTAAAACAATAACGTCAAATTGGCTCAATCTTTCTATGAAGTCAGCAAACACAGCTGAGATATTTCCATGGCTAAAACCATGATGGCATATAAAATAACTTTTGAAATAAAAGGAACTTTTCTTAATATGGAAATGCCTTGGCACTGAGCCTGTATATAATTGCTAGTTTTTTTTCTTGCAGAAAACAGTGCGTATTAGAGAAAAGAAGACTTTAGACTAGCATAATTACTTTCATTTGTACTAGAACACTGAAATCAATTATGGGGGCCAAAGGCAAAATTCTAACTCAGGAAGCGCATCCACTTTCTACAGATTTAATTTTTGAGACGTAAATATGAATTAAGAGTATACAATCATATCATATTTCTGCTTGGTTTTTTTTTTTCAATTTCAGATTGGAGAACTGTTGAGCACTACTCACCCAGCCAACAAAGCCAGCTTAACACTTTTCTGTCCCGAGGAAGGGGACTGGAAGAATTCAAACCTTGACAGACACAACCTTCAAGATTTCATCAACATTAAGCTGAATTCTTCCTCTATCTTGCCTGAAATGGAAGGGCTTTCTGAATTCACCGAGTACTTGTCGGAATCGGTGGAGGTACCATCCCCGTTTGATATTTTGGAGCCGCCAACATCGGGAGGCTTCCTGAAACTTTCTAAGCCTTGTTGTTACATTTTCCCAGGTGGGAGAGGAGATTCAGCACTTTTTGCTGTGAATGGATTCAACATGCTTATCAATGGAGGATCAGAGAGAAAATCTTGTTTCTGGAAACTCATCAGACATTTGGACAGAGTAGATTCCATTTTGCTCACTCACATTGGAGACGATAATTTGCCAGGGATTAACAGCATGTTGCAACGGAAAATAGCAGAACTGGAAGAGGAGCAGTCTCAAGGCTCCACTACCAATAGCGACTGGATGAAAAATCTAATTTCGCCTGATTTGGGAGTTGTATTTCTTAATGTTCCTGAAAGCCTAGGAAACCCTGATCCCAATTTGCAATTAAAAAGAAGTGTAGAAGAGGCTTGTTTTACATTGCAATACCTAAACAAGCTATCCATGAAACCAGAGCCTCTCTTTAGAAACATAGGAAACAACACTGAGCCCATTATCCTTTTTCAAAAAATGGGCGTAGGGAAACTGGAAATGTATGTGCTTAACCCAGTCAAAAACAGCAAAGAAATGCAATATTTCATGCAGCAGTGGACAGGTACGAACAAAGATAAAACTGAGCTGGTATTATCAAATGGCCAAGAAATAGACATCCCAGTTTCCTACCTGACTTCCATCTCATCGTTGATTGTATGGCATCCTGCAAACCCTGCTGAGAAAATCATCCGGGTTCTTTTCCCAGGGAACAGCTCACAGTATAGCATATTAGATGGCCTAGAGAAGCTCAAACATTTGGACTTCCTTAAACAACCAATAGTGACACAAAAGGACTTAAGTGGCAACCTGACAAGTCCAGCCGTAAAGCAGACAAAACTGAAGCAGAGAACAGACAGTAAAGAAAGTCTCAAGCCAATCACTAAAACGCTGTCTACGAAGACTGTCAGGAAAGAATCGAGAGAGGAGGCCTCTGACATAGGGAAATCTAGCCCACCAGAAAAGGCTCAAAAAGTAGAAAAACCCATCATAAAAAAGGAAAAACCAGCAAAAAGTGAAAGTAGGCTCTCTGTGACTGAGAAAGACCTAACGGCAAAGGAGCAACAAACTGTGAAGTCTGAAACCATTGAAAAACAAACCACCGATGTGAAACCGAAAGTAATAAAGGAGAAGCATGTGAAAAAGGAGGTGAAAGTAAAATCTGAGGAAAAACAAGAGGAGAAAGAAAAGTCGAAGAAAGAAGTGCCTAAGAAGGATGACAAATCCCAGGCCAGGAAAGAAGAAAAGCCTAAAAAGGATGATCTGAAGAAAGACATAAAGAAAGAATCTAAAAAAGAGCCAAAGAAAGAAGTTGCTCCAAAAGAATCCAAAAAAGAAGTGAAAAAGGAAGAAAAGAGAGAAATCAAGAAGCTTCCCAAGGAGATAAAGAAAACCCCTGCTGCTTTGCCTGAATCAAAAAAGATTACGGCAAAGTCAAAACCTCAAAAGAAGGAAGAACCTATCAAAAAAGAAAGTGGACTTTCTGGGAAACCCAAAGATAAAGTTAAAAGCAAGCCAGTGAAGAAAGAGCTGAAAGTGGCTGAAAAATCAGCTGTAGCAGCGACTGTTTTAGGAACTGGGGCTGCAACAGTAGCAGCTGCTAGCCTAGCAGCCAGTGGGAAAGAAATTGAAGTCGAGAGGTCGCTTATGTCCTCACCAGAAGACTTAACAAAAGATTTTGAAGAACTAAAAGCGGAAGAAGTTGAAGTAGTGAAGGAAACAAAGGAAGATAAAGTTAAAACTGAAAGCCAGCTAACTGACGTAGAACAAAAGGAAGATTATACAGTTCAGAAAGAAAAATTAGCAGATCCAACTCATTCTCCTGATGAAGATATCACTGCAGAACCTGAGGGAGAATGTGGACAAACTCCTGAAGAGCTGGAATCTGTGGGAAAGGACAAGGTTGACGACAGTGAAAAAATTGAAGAGGAAGGAGCAGGTTTTGAAGAATCTTCTGAGGCAGGCGACTATGAAGAAAAGGCTGAGACCGAGGAGGCAGAAGTACGAGGGGACAATGAAGAAGTGCCAACAAGTTTCAAAAAGCAAGGCATAAAGGATATCATTGAAACAGAGGAGATTGAAAAAGAAACGATAGAAGCCCCCGAAAATGAAAAGATGAAAGGGTTAATGTACGATAAAAAAGCAGAATTTAGGATGGAATATGAAGATCGCTATGAGGAAAATTTAGAAGAAACAACAGTTGAAAAGGCAGAAACAGAAGACACTGAAGAAGAAATCGAAGAAGATAAAACTGAGGAGGTTAAAGATGAAGAGGAAACTGAAAAAATACAAGCTGAAGGGGATTATGTCATGGCTGTAGTAGACAAAGCAGCTGAAATGGATGATAAATATGGTCTGCCTATAACTACTCCAACTAAATTGTCAGAATCTCCATCTCCAGCAAAGGAACCAGCATCTTCAATCCATGATGAAACTCTACCTGGTGGATCAGAAAGTGAAGCAACTGTTTCAGATGAAGAAAACAGAGAAGACCAGCCTGAGGAATTCACTGCTACTTCAGGTTATACACAGTCCACTATTGAAATATCCAGTGAACCAACTCCAATGGATGGAATGTCAACTCCAAGAGATGTAATGAGTGATGAAACAAATAATGAAGAAAGTGAATCTCCTTCCCAAGAATATGTTAATATTACTAAATATGAGTCAGCACTGTATTCTCAAGATTTTGCTAGACCTAAAGTTACTCCTCTTCCTGATGCTTTTAATGGATTATCCGATGGATCAAAAACAGATGCTACTGAAGGCAAAGACTATAATGTTTCAGCTTCTACCATTTCTCCACCTTCTTCATTAGAGGAAGATAAATTTAACAAAACGTCCTTCCAGGATCTGTATCATCTTCGGGAAAATGAGTTCAAACCTGTTAATAAATTAGAAATTTCAGAAACTTGGGATGAGAAGATTAGCCCAACTATAGATGAAAGTCCAGCCCCACTATCACCAGTTGCTAAAACACCTCTTAGCGAACGTAGTGTGAACTTTTCCCTAACTCCCAATGAGATTAAAACATCAACTGAGCCTATATCTCTCACAACACTGCCAGAAAAACAACACGAAACCCAGGAAGAACAGTGCCCCAGCCCTGATGATAAAACATTAGAAGTGGTATCCCCTTCACAATCAGCTGCTGGGAGTGCTGGTCACACTCCTTATTATCAGTCTCCCACTGATGAAAAGTCAAACCAACTTCCAACTGAGATTCATGGAAAGACAACTCCAATCAGTGTTGAAGTTAGTGATGCCAAAGACAATGTTGCAAAACACAGAATAAGCCCAATGGATGAACCAGTGCCTGATTCTGAATCGCCTTTTGAGAAAGTGCTTTCACCTTTACGAAGTCCACCACTTATTGGTACAGAATCTTCTTATGACACATTTTTAAGTGCCGATATAAAATATCTCAAAGAAACTGAAATCACCTTTGAAAAGAAAAGTGAAACAGATGATTCCATGTTGCAGAAGAGCTCAGTTTCTGGAGTTTCGAGTAGCATTTTCCAAGAGCAGCAGGATGAAAAAGATTTGGATCTGACGCCTCCAAAATCAGACATTCTTCTAGAAAAGAAAAAGGATGATTTAGAAACTTCAGAAATTCAGTCTGCGTTAGTTTTGGATGAGAGGAAGCTGGCAGAGGTTTCGCCTACTCAGGTGGATATTAGTCATTTAGGCTATTTCAAAGAGGACACTAAAATGTCAATATCTGAAAGTACCGTCTCTGATAAATCTGCAACTCCTGTTGATGAAGTTGTAGCAGAAGATACTTATTCCCATATTGAAGGAGTTGCGTCTGTTTCTACAGCATCTGTTGCTACCAGTTCATTCCCAGAACCAACTACTGATGATGTATCTCCTTCATTACATGCTGAGGTTGGATCGCCTCACTCTACTGAAGTTGATGATTCTCTTTCTGTATCTGTTGTACAAACACCAACTACATTTCAGGAAACAGAAATGTCTCCATCTAAAGAAGACTGTCCAAGGCCAATGTCTATTTCTCCACCAGACTTTTCCCCTAAAACAGCAAAGTCAAGAACACCAATACCAGATCATAGATCTCCTGAACAACTGACTATGTCAGTAGAATTTGAACAAGATTCACCTGAACAATCTTTGGCCATGGATTTTAGCAGACAGTCGCCTGAGCAACCCATAATAGGTGCTGGTGTGCACCATATATCTGAAAATGGTCCCACAGAAGTTGATTTTAGCCCTTCAGACATGCAAGAACATGGATTTCCAGGTAAAATGTCACCAGTGGAACAAGTGTGTTTTAGCCATGAGAAGGATATTTCAGAAATTATTTCAGTTTCTCAGATAGAGGCTTCACCTTCACCTTCCACTTCCTCTGTCCATACACCTTCACAGGCAAGTTCTCCTCTGCAAGAAGAAATCCTATCAGCTGTTACACAGCCTAGTGATATTCCATTACATTCTATATTTCCATCAGAAAAAATGCAAAGCTTGGGAGAGAAACTCTCACCAAAGTCTGATTTATCTTCATTGACACCACGAGAATCTTCTCCTTTGTATTCACCTAGTTTTTCAGATTCACCACCCATAATGAAAGAAACAATGGATGCTCCTCAGTCATCTCTATTATCACTGCATGTATCCCCAGACAAATTGTTTGGCTATCATACATCAGTAGTTCAAGATCCTGAGACAAAACATGACCAAGAGTTTCTAGTGTCTAAGGACCAGGAAGATACCGAAGAAACATCCATATCACCAGAACCGCTTATTTACTCTTATAAGGAAACTGGAAGAACCACTAGGTCACCTGAGGCTATTAGTTATCCCTATGAAAAAAACGAGGAAGTCAACAAATCCCCTGAAAACTTTGATTACAACTATGCTGCAACAAAGGAAATAACCAGATCAATAGGGGCAGATAGTTATTCGTACGAAAAAACAGAAAGAACCACCAAGTCACCAGAAGCCCTTGATTATTCTTATGAAAAATCCACCAAACCATCAGAGTCTGTCCATTATCCTTTTGAGTATGCAGAGAAAGTGACCAAATCACCTGACATTTCAAGCTATCGCTATGAGAATGACAAATACTTTGCTTCAGAAAAATCTGAAATCCGTCAAGATGTTGATTTATGTCTGGTCTCATCCTGTGAATACAAGCATCCCAAAACGGAACTGTCGCCTTCTTTTATAAATCCTAACCCCTTAGAATGGTTTGCAAATGAAGAACAATCTCAAGACCAAGAAAAGCTGTTGGTTCAGTCCGGAGGTGCTCCACCACCCTCTGGAGGAAAACAACCAGCTCGCCTGTGCGGGGAAACACCCCCGACATCTGTAAGTGAATCTGCTCCATCACAGACCGACTCAGATGTACCCCCTGAAACGGAAGAGTGTCCTTCCATTACAGCAGATGCCAACATTGATTCAGAAGATGAATCCGAAACAATACCGACAGATAAAACAATTACATATGAACACATTGACCCTCCCCCGGTCCCTGTTCAAGATCGCAGCCCTTCCCCTAGGCACCCGGATGTCTCCATGGTAGATCCAGAGACATTACCTATTGACCAGAATCTAGGGAAGCCTTTGAAAAAGGATCTGAAAGAAAAAACAAAAACAAAAAAGCAGGGGACTAAGACCAAATCTTCCTCTCCTGCCAAGAAGAGTGATAGCAAACCTAAGCAAGTGGCTTCTCCAAAACCTGCTGGCTTGAGGGAATCACTGGATAAAGTTTCCAGAACAGCTTCTCCAAAGAAAAAGGAGTCTGTGGAGAAAGCTGCCAAAAATATCTCTACTCCAGAGATAAAATCATCCCACAATGAAGAGAAAGATAAGGAAACTAAGAATGCTGCCAATTCTACAACATCAAAGTCAGCAAAAACAACAACTTCAGGTGAGATAAATTGTAGTTAGTCTCATATATCAGCTTCCTTCAACCTATTGTCTTTGAGATGTACCAGATTGTAGCACTCAAAATTCTCAGCCTTCATTGACAATTGGTGGCTAAGAATTCTGAAACAACTGGATTACTGTAGCTAAATTACTAAAGAGAACCTAGATATTTTTTTCTGTAGCTGTATTTAAACCTGACTGCTTTAAAAGCCATCATTTTAGATGAGGTTCATTGAAATACTGTAGTATTAAGTTAGTTTATTTCAGATGTTAACCTGAATGATTCAGGCATGATTCAACGTTAGGAAAACATTGGGTGTTTTTTTAATGAAACATTTATGTTTGTCTATCTGGGTTTTTAAACAGTATTTGAGAATATTTTGGTGCTGTGCAAGACAAAACAAAATTCCCACAGTAGATATTTTGCCACATGGACAATATGCTAGCATTTTTAAAGAATCTATGAGTGCCAACTTCAGTCCAATTCAATTTAAAGGTGACATTTGGAATGTAGAAAATATTAATGCAGTGATTTTTCATGAAACCTTTTTGAAAAGTGGTGAGAAAATAAAAAGAAGCAAAAACAAATTTACACCCTTTTCATGAGAAACATTATAGTTTGAAAGAAAAATAGAGAATATATATCAAGAAGGTTTCCTAGTCAAATCAAGATAAAATTGTAGAATGCAGAGTTTTTTCATGTTACAAAAAAGGACTAGAATGTCAGAATGAATTTTAGAACTTAAATATTCAGATCATTTTACATCCCTCACAATTCTTAGGATTTAAAAAAAGGCATTAAAGTTTGTCATAATGGCTGATATAATGCCTTCTTGGAAAGATTGTGCATCAATCTTTAGATGGAATAAAAATAAACATAATCTGTTGTTACAGGAAAATTTTATGGGAATATATTTTTGAACTTTGCCTAGTATAGCAAACGTAAATATATAGTAGCTGTTCAAATTGTTGTGCCTACCCTTCTCTAACTGTTCATTTGAATATATTTTGGATTTTAAAAACCATATGTCCTAAACAGGCAAATCCAAGTTATAGAATTGGAGGCTAATACATCAGTTATTATGCTAGGGTTTAATTTATAGTTATCAGTATTTGAGAAAGCATATGAAAAAATGCTGCATTAAGAAATGAGAATATTTCTTTCAGTGGTTGCTAGAAAATTTAAAGCCTGTGTTTAGAAGTCAGAACAATTCAGTGTAAATCTGGATTCAGCCACATTGGAAAATAGATTTAATGACTATTTATTTATTTATTTATTATTTCAATTGATATACCGCCCCATCTCCGAAGACTCGAGGCGGTTGACAGCAAATTAAAACACATAATATACCCCCTCTCCTGATACAAGATCCGTCAATGGGAACAATGAAGAGCACTTCCTACTATTTATAGTTGAATATAATTTTCTTACTTCTTAGTAGAAGGAGAATCCTGCTCTTAATATACATAGCAATCTGTGGTTAGATACTTAGTTTAAAAATAGCCCCTAAGTATTTGTGTTTATTCTTTACTAACTAAAGTGATGGTACTGGTGCTTCAATTTATGTTTAAATGTTAAAGAAAGTTAACACTTTTCAGTACTGCTGGGGAAGGCTACTATACAGCCTCTTACCATCATGGGTTTCACTGGAATTTGAAATCATAATATTAGAAAGAAATGTAAACTGCCCGGAGTCATTGAAAGTTGGGTAGCATATAAGCTTAAAACATTATTATTACATACAGAACAATGTGAAATCACAATACACTATTATTTGTTCACAACAATATGAACTCACAGTTGCAATTTTTTTAGCTGGTTTTGGTCTTTATATGCTGCCGTAATGCATTGGTGTAGTATAAGTGAGGATTCAAGTAGTGTGATCTTTTGTAATTGACAGATGGAAAATTTGTCAATGCACAGATTTTCAAAGTGTCATCTAGGATTTTTTGGTATGGCACTCAGAGTGCTCATAACCACTGGAAGCACCACAGATGATTTATGCCGTAAGGTTTCAGTTTTGATTTTCAAGTCTGGATATTTTATATTCTTCTCCATTCTTTGTCTTCTATTCTATTATCCTCTACTATTGCCACATCAATCATCCATACCTTCTTCTTTTAACCTCAGTTATATCTGGTGTGTTAGGGTCAAGACTTTGGGGAGCCAAGACTTTATCAGTTTTATTTGTAATTCCAACAAAATTTTAACCTACTTATTTTTTCTACTTTTTCAACTATTATGTTCCACCTTTTTTTTTTCATTCCTGGTACCTGATAATTTTTACAGATGTTCCAGTGAGTCATTTTGTATTATGTCATTGTTTATAATCAGTTATGTGATTAGTGAATAGTCATCTCTCTTCTTATTTTTCAGTCCAAACTGCCCAGTTTAGCTTTTGTTCAGTTAATAATTCCAGCTTATTTATCACAGAAATGGCCTAGGTACAGATGGCTTTGATGCTGTTTTGATTGTTGAATTTTCTATTTAGCATTTTCTTCTAAATTTCCAGATGTATGGATGTATTCTGGCCCCTCTTGAGTAAGAAAGTACACTGGATAGCTTTGGACCATTCATTCTCTTCTCAGCCCAATTTCTTTAACAGTTGTTGGAGGAAGAAAATAGGAGAAATGAGCACTATGTATGCTGCTTTGTGTTCCTGTACCCAAAAAAATGGAATAAAAATAAAATAAAATGAATGCATTCACACATATGCACAAACAGGCATGTATGCCTACATATACACATATGGTTAATAACTTATTCTTTTTGTACATATCTTGTTCTGTTCACTAAATACATTTTTATGGTACAAATATCTGATTTCACCAACTGCTTAAATTCCACAGGATAATTAAAAACCATTAAAAATATATGAACATCACAGCTGGAGCTTCATGGGTCAGTCTGTCCAACTTGAGTTTATCGTTAGTAGACAATGTTTATTTCCACAAACTGAGATAGGACTCTCATTTATTTATTATTATTTTTAGGAACCGGAAATGGGAAACCAGCAAAATCTATAGCTGTGCCTACAGGACCTCCTGTGTATTTGGACCTGGTCTATATTCCCAACCACAGCAATAGCAAGAATGTTGATATAGAATTTTTCAAGAGGGTGAGATCATCCTATTATGTTGTGAGTGGGAATGATCCTGCTGCTGAAGAACCAAGCAGGGGTGTCTTGGATTCCCTGTTGGAAGGCAAAGCTCAGTGGGGAAGCAACATGCAGGTACGTTCTTCAGAATCTATGAAGTAAAGGAAAGCCCATTAAAAATAAGATGCTAAGTATCATTTTTAACTTATCTGAATTCAGTAAGAAAACATAAAGGGGAAGAACTTGTTTTTGTTTAAAATCACAAGATAAGAAATACATCTAAATCCTTAACAATTGTCTTCTTACTCAGGAGAGTTGATGGCGTAATTTGTAATTGATTGACTGTGTATTCTGTGTGGAATACCATGATAATAGAGACAGCACTTCCTGGGGCAAAATGAATATTCCTTTTCCCCATTCCCCAAAGTGGGATTCCAATGGGAACTGTAAGATGGGTAGCAAATAAATTTGAAAAATAAAGAAAGAAAATATTGAATATTGAATAACAGAGTTGGAAGTGACCTTGGAGGTCTTCTAGCCAACCTCCTGTCCAGGCAGGAAACCCTACACCACTTCAGACAAATGGTTATCCAACATCTTCTTAACATCCAGTGTTGGACCATTCACAACTTCTTGAGGCAAGTTGTTCCACTGATTAATTGTTCTAACAGTCAGGAAATTTCTCCTTAGTTCTAAGTTGCTTCTCTCCTTG
>JANHFP010002418.1:607799-619459 GCA_032468135.1 Calamaria suluensis | reverse complement strand
ACAGGCAATTTAAAATAACCATAGGTAACAATAAAAACCTAAATAAAACTAACTAAAAGCTACTAAAAATACTATAAGAACAGTAGAAATGAAAATTAGAAAATTAAAATTATCAAAATGTTTAGTATCCTAAAAACACCCCGTTCATGTCTTAGCCAGGGCAGCTTGTTTAAAAAGATGTGTTTTCAGAGTGCACCTGAATGCCAACAAGTCCGTACAGGACCGGATCTCTGGAGGGAGGTCATTCCATAAGGCGGGAGATCCCACCGCGAAGGCCCTAACCCTCGGGGCTGCCAGTCGGCGACATCCCGACGGCGGAATTCCGAGGAGACCTACCCTGTGGGAGCTCACGGGTCTGTGGGAGGCTGAAGGCGATCGCAGCAGAAGAACAATTAACCAACATATATATGGCACAATGTTGTCGCTAATTTCTGCCTGGATAGTCTCTTGAGATGGGCAACCAAGTATCTCCACAAACACACACACACACACAAACAAAAAAAAACCCCACAATTTTATTCATTAAAAGAAACACAGTGAATTGGTCACACACACGGCACAAAAGTGCTGTATCACTGGCAGTTCCTGGCTGAGGCGAGCCTTAATCAAAGGCTTAGGCATCAGTCAAGCATTGACGAAGAATAGCCGCAGTGCCAATAATGGCCATCTTTTGTACTTCAGCTGGTGTTATCAATTATAATCAATTATAGTACTTCATGAACTTGGGAGAGATTGTTCCAAGTGCGCTGATGATGATGGGCAGCACTGTTGTGTGTTTATGCCAAATTCACACACATATACATACATACATACATACATACATACATAAATATATAATATATTAGTTTTTATTGAGGGATCCTTGCTGCTCTTTGAATTTGCATTTTCTTTGCAGACATTTCATTAACCAAACTAGGTAACATCATCAGTACTAGTAAGGAATGGTATTTGCTCTCAATTTATATTCTAGTGTAGTGTTAGTGAATCTTTTCGGCACTGAGTGCTGAAATGGGAATGTACACGCATGGGTCTGCGCCCCCACATGCCACAGACCAGAAGAACAGCCGCCTGGCGCACACATTTTCCAGTTTCTGGCACACACATGCGCGCTGCCCACCTGGTCTGATTCCTGCCACGCATGCGGGCGTGAAGACCAGCAGGCTGGTACGCATGCACACCGGAAAATGGAAGAATGTCAGCCTGCCACCGTTGTTCAGTTTGTGTCTGGGTGTTTTATCCTTGGGGTGAACAAGATCTGATTGTGTCTGCCTACTTTGGGGTGGGGTGGGGCTAGCCATGATCTGGGGACTCTTAGTATGGTCGGTGCTTTTATGGCAAGCAGATTTCCCACAGCAGCCAAGCCATCTAGAGCTATTTGTTTAGCATAATTTCTTTTTAAACTCTGCGGAGAATATTGAAATGCCTAGTTACAGCTTATGTACAGCATTGTCAACCCCCACATGTTTAAGTCTGCAAACGGAATTAAGGTCCGTATATTATATTTTGAGCATGGTACTTTTTCATCATCAGCCTTTTGTTAAATGCTTCCCCTTTCTAGCACGCCACTCCAACCAGTTTGCACATACCAATAAATATTTAACAAAGCAGCCTGAATCTGTCCCCCCTCCACCTTCCCCCGTCTACCTACCTCTTACTAGTTGTTGTTACTCCACAAAAGAGTCACATCAGA
The DNA here is from genome assembly GCA_032468135.1 of Calamaria suluensis. Lineage (NCBI taxonomy): Eukaryota > Metazoa > Chordata > Lepidosauria > Squamata > Calamariidae > Calamaria > Calamaria suluensis. The sequence goes on along the minus strand of JANHFP010002418.1, from coordinate 617,769 downwards.
ACTTGAATGGCATTTTAATGAAACAGGCGTTCTTCTAAGCTTCCTTTGCAAATACCCAAATGCACTGCTATTGAAGCAGAGATGGTGATAGACCCTTTTTTTTTCTTTTTTCTTTTACAAGCAATGTGATTTTAGGCATTTCCTTGGGCAATTTGAATATACAGGTAGGCAGGGAATGTTTGCATAATTTCTCATTTGCAAATAATTTTCACTTTTGAATGAAGCCTGTGTTTTGTTTCCCACCCCTGCCCATCGCCCTTAAAATGCTTCATTCCCTTCAGGTTTGCAGAGAGATTATAGGGGGGGGGGGAAACAGAAGGTGGGGGAAATTAAATATTAAAAACAGCTGCTTCAGCTGCACCTTGTCCTTTTCCCCATTCACTCTTCTTTAAGGAGGTTGCTTTGAACAAAGCCATAGGCACAGAAGAGAAGAGCAACACCAGAGAAGACAATAGATGAGTATAAAAATATTTGTACAACACTCTCTAACCAATTATTTCTAAAGATCAGATCAGAACAGAATAGAATATATTTTTTTTATTGGCCAAGTGTGATTGGACACACAAGAAATTTGTTTTAGTGCATATGCTCTCGGTGTACATAGAAGAAAATTATTCAGCTCAGAGAAATACTGATGGGGTACCCTGGATGAAGAACAGGATGCCCAAACAGATAAAGGTGCTATTGTTTTTCTAACCACATGCAGGAGAAGAACATGTGGATTCCAGAATTTTTGTAGGTTTAGCTTGGGTGCGAATCAGGTAGCATCCGGTGCAGCACTCCGTCAAAAAGGAACTAGTGCTTTTCAGTAATTGTAGCTAGCGGGCCGAATTAGACATTTATTTATGAAATTTTCATGCCATCTGACTCCAACTGAATTCTGACATGATTCCTGACACCTCATCTGATTCTAGCAAGAGAACATTTGGTTCCTCATTAACAGCTGCTGAGATCCTTGTGCAGGGTTAGGACTGTCTGTACAATAGGTGAATGACAATGGAAAATGTCTGTAAGACAAATGGATGATGCTTCCAGAATTGCTTGGCTGATGATGTGCCATAAAATGGTTATTGATTCTTTTTTTTAAAAAAATATTTTATTGAATATAAATACAACACACAACAAAACAAACAAAAACAACAACAACAAAACACATTGACATTTATACACAAACATACAAATGTAAGTTACACTTACACTATTGTGGGTAACCGGAAAACCTTGTCTGGTTTCCTTATCTATCATATTTTCAAACCTTACAGAGCAATTTTAATTTTGGGATGTGTCCACTACATGTGATAGAATGTACTTTGGCTGTGGCCGCATCTCCAGCATTTTGGTGATCTCTTTGCCAACCTTGCTGGTGGAAGATGCCATCTATAAAACATTTTATAGAGGTTTTCCCTATAGGCAGCTGACATTGTTATTTTATAATTTACCGTCCATAATTTATCCCAACTATCAAGGTGGATTGCTTCTTCTCAATTAGATTCTGCCAGAACCAGCAGAAGTAGTACACTACAGGACTTGTCTGCTAGGGAGCTAAACTTGGTGAGGCCCAGAAGATGGGCCTTCTCTTCTCTGCCCTGGCACCTGCCTTCTGGAACATTCTCTCCCCTCACCCTGAATGTTTCCACCCATTTGAGAGGCTTCCACAAGTCTCTCAAACCTTTTACACCATTAGGTCTGAGGTAAACAGGGGACTGGCAAGGCACTCCATCTTTGCTGACATCTGCTGCCCTTGGTCATCCTTTAATCATGATTTTTAAAAGAATTCTGGATAATTGTTTTATATATATATTACAATTTTATAGTTTTATTATACACCACACAGGGTCACTTTTTGTGATAGGGGTGGCCATATATATATTCAGTGAATAAACCAGTAAATGAATCCCCACCCAAAAAAAGAGAGAAAAGCAATTTTTTGCTTCAATAAACATAGTGATTCAATATACATATTAGTGAATTGGTCTCCTTTTAAGCCTCTCACAGTGAAAAGACAACACTGCCTCCACATATAATGGACCTTAACCATGAAGTCACCAATCTTAAATGTTTACTTTGTGCCTGATAGAGTGATACTTAGTTGTGTTTACTCAGCTTGCCCCACTAAGAAGACAGCTGCACAAAGAATGTTTCCTTCCTCCAGACAATCTAATTATAAATATTTCCACTGAATGGGAAACTGATCCTATCAATGATGAAACATTTTGAAAATTAAGATACTGTATATTTTTCTAAGGAATTGATCAGGAAAGTTCATTGATTTTTTCTTCTTCTTCTTCGACATATTTATGCATATAGGAACATCATCCATGATTGATTGATTGATTGGTTTGTTTGTCTGTTCTGCATTTTTAAGGACTTGGGCTAAATTCAATTTTTGTTTTCTCTGCACAAAACAAAAATGTGTTCTGAGTCACTCAGGAACTTGGGAGCTATGTTCAAGAATGTATGGTTAAGACTCTACATAGCCAAGCAATTTATATTTTGTTTAAACTCAGTCATCCCCTGGAAGCATGTTGGAAACTTAAATGTTTGGAATTTACCTAGAGCTGTAGTCAAACAAATATTTATCCAAACATGTTTTTTAATGGTGTGACACAAAAACATTCCTTAACTGAACATAGAAAGTTGAAAGTTGCAAACTTCCTCAATAACCTCAGCGCATCTTCGTTTTTCATGTATCTTCTGATTTACAGCTGGACTCCTGGTTAGTTTTTCACTAAATATAAAATGGTGGCATTAGATCCTGAACTTAATGGCCTTATAGAGATTCCGTCTACTACTGTTGTACATCTGGAATGGAAGTAAGCCAACTATTCTTGTGGAAAAACAAAGAATTGTGGATTCACAGAGCTGAGGGAGGCCTTCAGCCCAACAAATCCCCTTCCCTCCTATTCTTAGTGAAGGAATTCAAATTATAGTACTCCAAGCAAGATGGTTGTCTAGTTCCAGCTTGATTATATTCATTGTCTGCTGGAGGTGGTTGCTGCAATAACAGTGAAGGCAGCCCATTTCTTCTCTTCAAGCCCCAGGTTTTGTGCTTTTTTAAAAAAATGTTTTATTCTTTTGTAATTTCAATCAATAGAACTCTCATGGCAGAAAGTGAAGAGGAACTAAAGAGCTGGAGAAGGAGAGTGCAAAAGTTGGCTTGAAACTCAATATTAAGAAAGCTAAGATGATGGCATCTGTCCCTCTAAATTCCTGGCAGATTGATGGAAAAGAAATGGAGGTAGCGACAGATTTTATTTTCCTGGGTTCCAAAGTCACTGCAGATGGGGATTGCAGCCAAGAAATTAAAAGACATTTGCTCCTGGGGAGGAAAGCTATGGCAAATCTAGACAGCATTCTAAAAAGCAGAGACATCACTCTGCCAGCAAAAGTAATAGTGAAAAATACTCTCTTGATTTGAGATAAAATTCTGATATCTCTGGTAAAATATCCCTGAAGATTTTTGGGGCAGAAATACAAAAATAATTTGCCACTGTTTTCTTCCTTGATGTTTGTTGCACAGCAGCATATAGCCGTGGAATTTCCTTAAGGTCTCCCATCTAAATGCTAACCAGATCCAACCATGCTAGGTTTTTTAAGCCCAAGCAAGCTTGAGTAGGCATGCCACCTGCTGAAATTACTAGTTTGTTACACTGATCCACTTCTGTTAATACTTATTAACACACCTTAATTCATCTGTTAAATCATGGATAATAGTATGCTTCTCCTCTAAGGATATCTGTGCATTCTGTAATGTATCCCGAAAGTCTTGCAGTTGTCTCAAAGTAGTTTTTAACTCCCCAGTGGCATTTTGCAGGTCAATTTCTAGAGATTCTATTTTCTGTATGGAATCTTTTTGTTGGGTCTCACTTATAAACAGCTTATCTTCAAATTCTTTCACTTTGGTGCAAACAGAAAAAAAGCAATCAAGAATGTTTAGCCAGACATTTACACACAGAATACAGTTTTAAGTTTCTACCCTATCCTTCAGGCTATTCCAAGATGAAGAACACAACAAGTTCAATATCAGCAAGCACCATAAAACACTTTTTTTTAAAAGCAAAAGTGAAATATATTAATTGGGAATAACTGAACTGTTTGCCCTAAATCTAATAGATTAGGTTCCAAGTAAGGAATTCTGGAAAAAATATTCTTTGGCCATATTATAATAATTAGAAATACCCTATTTCTATTCTCTCTATGAAGTAGAACTTTATGTTTAAACTCAAAAGTTTAATTCTACTTAGAATCAAACTGCAAGCCAGTTAAGACGACAGTGTATGTGTGTGTGTGCATGCACATGTGCCTGTATGATACATTCAAAAGTTCTCATATAGTCTTCAAGGATGTTTGCATGCAACAAATATGGATGTTGCCAATCATGCATAACTCTGGCAAGCCTCTTTGGCTAACATACCAGTAGTAAGAAATACCTTGCGCCAGATTTCACTTAGATATCCCAAAAAGGACCAAATCTAATAACTCTAAAATATGAGTTTTATCTTTACTGACATAAGGGGAAGAATTTTCTGAAAACCACCAAATCTAAACTCTATATATTTTTCTTTTCTGAAATTAGCTTCTGATTAGTAATTCTCATGCTGTTGCTGCTGTCAAGAATTCACATTCTTGAATTCAATGCATGTAGCTATCCACCCAAATACATTTTTTTCCTAATCTTACATACATGTACACATACCCTTCATGTTATTCCATTTTGGATAAGCAATGGTTTACAGAAAAAGAGATAAAAACCAGACATCAAAACTATGAGATAAAAAGAAAAAATACATAGCCGAAACTAAATTCCAGCAACACTATTTATTATATTTTCCCATACTTTCAGTTCTAGCAAACCATCTCTGCTTCCCCCCTTTCTATAATACATAGCTTTATATACTATTTATTCTTTAAATTGCTGATCTTTTTCAGAATCAAGCTACATGTTTCTCAGTCTTCCTCTTCTTTCACTCTTCCTTTATATATAAACATAGTCTTCACTTAACAACTATTTATTCAGCAACTGTTCAAAACTATGATGGCACTGATCAAAGGGTCTTATGACTAGTATCTGAAGTTACAGCTGTTGCAGCACACACCCCAGTCACCTGATTACAGTCTGGGCTCTTGGCAATTCCCTTTGCACTTTAGACAGATTGCCAACCCCCCCATGAACATGCGATCACCATTTGTAATCTTCTCTGTTGGCTTGCTCAGAAAGTTAACGGTAGCCAGAAGGAAAGATCACACACTTTTTTCGCAGGACTCCCTCTGGTTTCTGGGAGGTGGCTAAAAGGTCTTTCTGGATCCAATCTGAGACAAACCTTTTTCAGCCAGCTTCTCTGAGAGCAAAAGAGCTGCCAGATTGATTTTGTCCCATGTAAGGGAGAGTCCTTGGTTAAGCAACCTTGACAGAAAGTTATTAAATAGTCACTGCCCTTCCAGGGAAACCACAAGTGGCTGCATGTAAGTACATGAACCATGAATCACAGCAAGATTACAAAAAACAAAAACAACAACAACAACCCTCCACCACCAAACCATTCCCTCTTTCAATCTTACTCAACGCCACTTTGCCTTTATCCCATATAACTTAATAAAAAATCCCCTCCAAACTCAACATTTTGATTGGTAGAAAGTTATGTACCACTGAATAAAATCACATTTAAATTAATTCATATTTTATTATTCTTGGAGATTTTATTAAACAAATGGCTATGGTTATATGGATCTAAAAATTACAAGAAAAATAGTCATTGATTTAACAGTGAGTAAGGTATTTTTTTGGAAAACAAGAATATTAGCTTAAAAATGCCAAAGATGTTTTTCTGATATATTCTAATCAATATATAAATTTTAGTTATTTATAATGAGTGCAGCCAGTCAATTAAGTATTCTTATTTAATGTTATTCCATTCTCAAAGTAATTTTCTAGAAATTTGTCCCATTGATTTCAATATGGCATAGTAACAAATATTGAAAGCATAATGAAGAGCTTACCCTGGTGTGTCTTTTTATTAAATTCTGAGGTTCTCTCTTCTAAAGTAATTTCCAGTTGGCTCAGCTGCATTGTTTTACTATGACCATCTCTTCTTAAGTGCACTAATTCTTTCTCCATGTCTATTAACTCATCTTTACACTGGTCCATCTCTTCTTTAATCTGCCTAAAGAAGCAAATATACCACGCTTCAATGAATAATTAAAACAATAGCATGTTTACAGGTCTACAAAGTATCCAGAATCAATAATAAAAAAATGGGAACTACCCCTCAGAACAGATCTGAACCTTTTAAATGTAAGCTATTTACAGTCATGAAAAAAGGCACCATATGAATGGAGAAATAAATAAATACACAAATAAGTACATTTGAAAATGCACTCATATATTAATCTGGGAATAAATTCTACTAAAATCTATATAGGACAAACAGATATGCATAGAATTGTGCTGTACATTTTTGTTTCTAAAAACTTTTTTTTCCTCCCAAAACAATATTCAAGAAAGTAACTGCATATTTTTAAACTTAAAAAATAGGGACTATGCCTGATTGTAGCAGTAAGTTCTGCTATTTTTTGCCGTTTCACGTTGTTTTCTTCAGTGGCTAAATGAAGTCTTTCATTTGTTCTTCTCAAATCTTCTTCCAACATATCCTTCTGCTTTTGAAGTTCTTGTTCTAGTTTTGATACCTGTTTTTTGAGAAACAGAGATTCACACTGTAATTCTAAACAATTTGCTAGCATATCTCAATGCAGTTACTTAGTAATGTGCTCTTAATATGCCATTCATAATAATCCCAATACCTGATTAGAGTTTATGCTTGCAAAAGTCAAAAGGAGTTGAAGCTGGTCTCACAGGAATGTTCAGGCTGCATTCAAACAATCAGAGGTCTCTTACACACACATTTTGGGTATCTCAAAAAGTTAACCAGTGTATAGGGTTCCTAGTTTTTTGGACCAATGGGCAATTTGAAGTTTGGAGAGAGCAATACTCAAAAAAAATAATGTCAAAAAGTCCTAGCCCTAAAATGTTTTATTCTGACCTTGAAACCATCTATTCCAAACTTGCTTTTGCAATCAAATGCCTGTTTCAGACTGGAATGTTTCTGTAAGAATGGACCAAGTCTTTTTACATTGGATGGTTTCCAGTAATGTCAGAGTTGGGACATTTTAATCTCCTAATATTTTGCACAACTGTATTTGGTAAGTATTTTAATAACACTAGCAGGAAAACAACAGTCTACCAAAAAGCAAAATGATAAAAGATTTTTCTCATGTCCAAATTTATTTTTTCTTCTGTTGCAAGCAGAAGAAAACAATTAAAAACAATAAGTGGCTTACAATCACCAGCCATTTTTATTTGATATAAAAACAATGCTGGAGGCTTGGACTGATTTGCTTCAAAGAACTATACTGGGACTCTGGCCATAGAGGAAATATCTTTCAAGATATATTCTGAGGGTAAAATAATCAATTCCCTTCAGTTAAACACTGGATTCAAATTAATACTTCATAATAAAATAAAACTATTTCATTTCAAATATACTTGGTAACAGAAAACACAGAATATTAACTATATAAATGCTTGTCATATATGTTTAAAATATTTACCATAAAGAATGTACCTGTTTTTGGAGATTTATTTGGCTCTCATCCAATTCACTATTCCTAATGGCTTCCTGATGTAACATTTGCTGCTGCTGCTGCAGACTCTGCTGTAGTGCAAGATTTTGTTCACTGGTTGTCTGAAGATTGTCATTCTTATGCTTTATTTCTTTTTGCAACCTCTGTATCTGAAAAATAAATAATATGATGAGACTATAACAAGGCAATTAGTTTTTCAGCTTCCTGCTACTTCACCTTTAGCAGAATGGTCTGCTCTATCAATATATATCTATGCTACTAACAAGTTGTAGATGTAATTAAAGTCTATTATAAATTAAAATTAAAATCTACAATATGGGCTATATTTGACAATATGCTTTAGCATATTTAATTGGGAATGTATCCTGATTTTCAGAGACCCTTCCACATAACTAAATAATACATTCTTTGTCTTTAGAGACTACTATGGTCTGGTTTTATTATAAAATCAATGAAGTTTCACTCACATTTCTTCCCAGTAGTATAAATAATAAAATGAAATCCTATTTTTGTCTATCAAATATAGCATAGAAAGACTACTTGGGGAGCAAGATGAAAAAGAGCTTGTTTACCTCTTCAGACTTTTTCTCCAATTGCTTTTCAAACAGCACTTTATTTTCTTCTAAATGCTCTAAATACAAAATTATATCTTGCTTACAGCTTTCTAACGCTTTTTGTAAATGTTTGACCTAATAAAACAGAAGAAAAAATATAACAGTGAAGAAATACCATCTGCTAGGGACAACTCTAGTTTATTAACTACATTAAGAAACAAACAACATTTGGCTCTTGCTAGATGAATGGTTTTCATCTCAGGTGACACTAACATATGACGGCTATTTGCTCCCTTCTCTTTTTTCCATCTATATTTTCTATTTTGTAAGGCCTGATGTTATTCCTGAAAAATTAAGTGCTACATTCAGTATTATGTTATTTAAACAATAATAATAGTTGTAGTAATAAATTCATAAAACGTTAAGGTCATTTAATAAATATTAAAGATTTAAAGGAAATAATCCATTCATGGATGTATTCTTTAAAGACTGAACAGCAATTTAAGACAAAACTGAAATTACTGCAGAGGATCCATCTGCCATTCTGCTACTTTTCTTTTTGAAAGAAAATGAAAAATAAGGGAAGACTTAGAACAGAAATAAGAGATGTAGTACAACAGAAAGCTAATTAAAGCTCTAAGAAACCACAAAAATTGTACAAACCTTGACCACTTCATCAGCAAATTGGTCTTGTAATTTCTTTAAAGCTTCATCTTTTGTTGTTTTTTGTTTTTCCATTTCCTGTTTTTATTCCGAATCAAAATAATTTTTGATGTTATTAAAACCTGGACTTTTCTATCATATTTCTGATATGATTACAAATTCTCAAGCAAATTAGCTGTCACCTGTTCTTCTATAAAAAAATCTTCAGACATTTGGATTAGATTCATTTTCTAGATTTTCCTTCCATTTTACACAATTTTATTATCTCCCCCCCCCTCCCCAAGTCTTTTGTTTTCAGGTTTTCATCCTTTAGGCATTTATCCTTTACGCATTTATCTAATTTCATGTCCCTATTTCTTAACTCTGTGTTGCTGGCATCAACCAATGCCATTGGTTATGCCATTAGGATATTGGGGCTCCAACGGTTTATAAATTCAAGAAAGTTTCAAGTAATAGAAAATAAATGTCTTATCTATAAAATACTGCTTACTTGACTGAAGCATCTCAGATTTTTTGATGGAAGCAACGGGAATGAAGATAGTAAGAAATCAATTCATCTAGTCAAGAGGTTCCCAAACTTGGCAGCTTTAAGACTTGGGGACTTCAGCTCTGCTGGCTGGAGAATTCTGGGAGTTGAAGTCCCCAACTCTTAAAACTGCCAAGTTTGGGTACCTCTGATCTAGTCATATCAAGAGCTCAATTACATGAACACAGTTTTGTCATTATACACACATGGTTTACTGTAACCTCCTTCCAGGATGTATTTTGACATCCCAAATTAGCCAATACATTGACATTTCCTAATGATCTCCTATCCAAACCTCATCCAGGCCCAATCATATTTAACTTCTGAGCCCAGATAAGTTTGGCAAGATTCTGCCATCTGTTAAGATATGTGCAAGTTCGTAAAATAAAACATGAACAATATATTTAGCTAATCTAATGTACAATGGACTGTTGGGCAGTATTCAACTTCAGGATGGTGACCATGGTCTAGACCAGGGCTTAAATTTTCCACTCGCCCACTCGCCAAATGCAAGTGGAAATTCCTTTGTGGCGAGTGCGGCAGAAACCAAAACTAAGGTTTACTAGGACAAGGCTGCCATGCAGAGGAA
>JANHFP010002418.1:564423-577397 GCA_032468135.1 Calamaria suluensis | reverse complement strand
ATTAAAGCTGACAGTCTGCAGTTAAAGCACATTGTGTTTGTTTCATTCCAACTCCATTGTGGTGGTGTATAGAGCCATAGATGTTAGAATTGTGTCAATGTCCCAATATTTATGGACCTGACTCTTATGTTAACAGCTCAAGATGGTATAGATGAAGCATATCAAGTATCTTTAAAAAAACACCAATCTATACTTATAAGTATGTTTGTAATATATGAAATACCGCACCTGTAATGCTTCGAAATACTGTTTGAGGTAGTTTCTTTTGTACTGGCAGCACCTGTGGATTCTACATCTGAGGTATTGGATGAGTGTGCAGTTCCATCAGATCTTCTGAATGATGTCATACAATAAAAAATGACATAGATATTACAATTTCATATAAACTAGCATTAATCAAATTGACAAATATTAAATTTTGGCCAAACCAGATTTAGTCAGTCAGAAGTGACTTAACTGTTTTTTCTAGTTTTAAGATAAATACAGGTTAAAATCTCATTGCCAGAACCTTGAAATGAAATTGAAATTATCTCCTCCCTTATTAGGCAAGGGGAAGGATATTACAATCCAATATTTTATTTAACATCAGTTTTTAAAGAGTTAAAATTGTAGGCAGGTAATCCTCATTTAGCAACTACAACTGGAACCAGCAGAATCACCATCCTAACTGCAAACAGTCATTAAACAAGGCCACTAATAAAGGACTGCCTGCAGAATGGAAATATAGTACTGTATGAACAGACCATATGCATCTGTTTCTGCTCCAACATATTAAACTCCAAGTTTATTTACAGAATGAGATATTTTTTTTAAACAAAATTTTACTCATTTCTTTTCTGTATATTGGTTGTCTCCTTTCCCTTTTTTATTTTGCTGTCTCTATCATCATATTGCTCTTCAGATTATCTTAATCTTGAGTTTTACTTCAATATAAGAAAAAACATTTACCGTAGTGGAATGCAAACCCCTTACATTTTATCATATATGTAAAACATGCTTATGTGTGGGTGCGTGCATGAATGTGTATACAGGCGAGAGGGGAGAAAGTGTTTGCTTTGTTTGAATAGAAAGCTGGATGAATATTTTCCCATACATACCCAGTAGTGCTAGGAGAATCCAAAACAGGGGATTCTGGCACTATAACAGGTTCTTTTTCCTAAAGGAATAAGACAGATTTTTTTTCAGATTCTGTAAATATTCAACTCTCTATTAATATTAAAAAGACAGTTTAACGTGTTCATTTTTATTAAATAAGGAAATAATAAAGTACTTATTTTATTAAATAAGTAAAACTGAATGCACTTACCAAAATAGATGGCTCAGACATTCTTTGAATCATTTTTCTAGTATATGGGCCAGGGGGACGACCTACAGATTTTTTCTTCCCCTTTCTTTCTACACCATTAGTGACTTCCCTGGAAAAGAGTTTTAGTTTTAAACAGTAATATTGATCTGTATTTATTAATAATTTCATTTCTAAAATCTCCTTTATAATTGTATTCGTTATGCTTTACCTTTTGACTGTTCATAAAAGGTAGAAGTGAAATATAAAAACAGGATATCAATAAAAACATGATACCAATTACACTCCACTAGAACCAGCAGAGAAAAGCACTTTCAATTTATATTTCTGCATTATAACCACCAAATTTTCTAATTGGTCACTACAAAGAGGAATGTAATCAGAATTGTACCAACTGTCAACTGCAGATACCAGATCCCCAAAGATTGTACTAAACAGTCAGGTCTTAAAGACTTTCCAAAAATCCCAACAGTATTGATCAGACTGGCTACAGTGCTATTCCAAAGGAGAGGGATTGAAGTAATAAAAATGCATATATCCTACAAAGACAAAGGAGGCTCTCCTCACTAAATGTTATTGAACAGCCACAACTGCTGTGAGAGGAGTCCCAAATATAGTTAAGTTTCAAGCAAGGTAAGTAATTGCCAGTTGGCTTCTTGAACTGCATTAGAAGCCAACCGGCAAAGAGTGTAGTTCATGCAGTAGTAATGTTACTTGTCACAAGAACTACAACTACACACAAGAAGTACAAGAGTCACTGCATTCTGGACTGTTCGTAGTTTCTGGATAGTCTTCAAGGACAGCTCCAGGTAGATTGAGTTGTACTAATTCTACCAAGAAGTGACAAGAGTATATGGTCCAGGAATGGCCGTAACTGTTGCACAAAATGGAACACTACAAAGACCTGAGCAGAAAGTGGGAATCTGAAATAACCTCCAGATTATGAACTATTTCAGTTCAGGAGATCACAACCCTGCTCAGAATGAAAGATGAAATACCACTAGTCCCAGATGTTTGCATGCTCACATCCACTCTATTTGCTGGGACTGACACAGAGTCTTTCTCCAAGGTGATCATGGCTTTTAGGCACCTTAACTATCTTTCCTGTTAAGCCCAGGGTCAAGCTATACAGCTAGGTCCTGTAAACACTGATGATACTTAACCCGATACTGGCAAAGAAGCTTTTTCAACAGCTTCCAGTTAAATAGCAAGAAAAAGAGCCCTATGGCAGCACAGAAAAATAATTTGAGTCCAACTTTCTCCTGTCAGGAGGAAAATCAATGCAACACAGTAACCTTGACTCTGCATCTCCAGATATGTTTCAGACAGATACTGCAATCAATGTTTATCAAAGGTCGGTAAGAAACTAAGTAGAACCAGGAGGACTACACCAATCCTTTCCCTACAGGTAATCCAAAGGAACTATCAATTCAGTGTCAATATATTATTCAGGTACTATCATCCAAATAAAAGTTACACAGAAATGCTGAAAAAGATGCTGGTCAGAGGCAACCTTGTGCTGTGCACATATCTGCAATAATCTATTATGAAATTCTTTAAAAACAGATTATATTTATCACAACTGCTTGAAATTTAAGAATAATTTATTAGACAACATTCCTTCATACTAGAATACTAGAACAGTGATGGCTAACCTTTTTGTCGTTGCATGTCAAAAGCGGGGGGAATGGGGAGGTCACATGCGTGCATGCCCACAACCATAATTCAATGTTCCCCCATGCAGGCACATGTGCTCCTCCATGCACACACACACACAACCCCCCCACCCTGTTTTGGGCCTAGCAGGCCTCCCTGAACCATCCGTTTCCTTACTTCCAGTGGGCCCGGCAGGTCCATTTTTCGCCCTCCCCAGGTTCCAGAGACTTCTTTTTTTAGCCTGGGGAGGTGAAAATGGCTCCCCCGCCCCCCGGAGGCCAGAAATGCCCTCACAGAGCCTGTGTGTGAGCCCTATACTTACGTGGCATCCAAAACGGGCTGCATGGAGACTCCTGGGAGGGGAGGCATGGGCAGGGCCAGCCGAAAATCAGCTGGCCAACCTGCGCATGCACCCTGGAGCTGAGCTAGGGCAACGGCTTGCATGCACCTATTTGGATTGAGTATTTTTATGGTACTATCTGTGAGGACAAAGGTAGCAATAGCTGTTACAATTACATATTCTATTTATTTCCCATCTTTATTATTATTTTAATAACTCAAGGTGGCAGACATAGATAATACTCCTTTTGCTATTTTCCTCATAACAACAGCCTTGTGAGGGCTAAGAGAGTAACTGGCCCAAAGTCACCCAGTCAGCTTTCATGGCTAAGGCAGGACTAGAGCTAACAGCCTCCTGGTTTCTAACCTGGTGCTTTAACTACTAAACCAAATTGGTTATTTATGCTATTCTAACTGCACAAGCTCAACCTAACCTAACATGGGCAACCCTTAACTCCCAAGCCTTTAGGACTCTGCTTATTTCCAGTTAGTCTTTGTTGGGAATCTACATACAATGCTTTCAGCTTCTGTCTGTCATTTTATTCAGTTCTAGTGTATTTACCTCTGATCAGGCGCAGGCTTAGATGATTTTCTGCCTTTAATTTTGAACTCATGGGAAGTTCCCTCAGGTTCTTTCTCAGCCTTAAAAGCAGCATTTGGTGGGCAAGGAGGAACACGAATTCTTAAGCCAAACAAATGTTTTTTCTTCTTTATTTCCTTCCCAGACATAAACCTGCATTTCAAGATATTAAATGTAGAACATAAAGACAAAACTCATTTCTTTACAAGTAAACCTTCGTATAACTTCTACTCAGAAATAAAACCTGACTTAAAGATTTAGATACACAATAATATTCTGTTGCAGCTACACATTTGATAACACTTCAAAAAACTTTAGACTATTATCTGATTAAACTAAAAGAAATAAATGAAAAAAATGTATAAAACCCGTATCAACTTACATGGTCTTGTAATCATTTAATGCCTCTAGAACATGTTCATATCTTTCAGATTTTGGTGTGTCTGCCAGCTGTAAAGTATCAAGAAGTGATTTAATCTATTGAAATGTGTGATCCATAAGCACTAATATTTAGCAGTTCAAAGAGATATAAAGCACAGCATTCTAGAATTTCTTATGTAACAGGGCAAAATTCTAAAATACCTACTATAGCATATTAACAAGTAAGAGGGAAACAGAAGTTTAGTTATCTTCATTATTCTACAAACAAGGCATTGCATAAATTGTTTTGTATCTATCAGAGCTGCTAAATATTGCTTGTGTTTATGGGTATAGTTTTAATACTGAAATATAAATTCTTGTTCCTTTGGTAAAATATGAGCAATTTGCATTCTGTGTCCGATAAATATTTTAATAGGATTTGTTGAGGAAATGACCACTGGATGCTGCAAATGGCTACAAATGCTACTTGCTTCCCAAGCACTCAAAATGTGATCAAATGATTGGAGGTGTAGCCACTGAAACTTCAAAATGGCATCATAAAATTGTTCTGGGGAGATTCGACGTAACTTTGAATTAACAAATTGTAAGGACTACATATATAAACATATTTATTGAAAAAAGTCTATTTAAAAAAAAGATAAAAGTTGCTTTGAAATTCAAACTATCAGTCACAAGACCACATTTTATATATCACCATATATAAAATAGACAAAATATGTGGATTACGTGTAACTGTAGGAATGGCAGAATCTGGGGGCAGTTAAAAGAGGGATCAGCCTAGAATCCCTATGTGATCAGAAACAAACTAAAACTAACCTCCCTTGAAATCTGTTGATCCTTATATAATCCCAAGCAAATGCTAACCATTAGTTGAGAAGATTCCTGTGCACAGGCATAAGTAGCAAAGTTTATTTGAATCTTCATGTGTGGACCTGATCTTTTGCATCTAACATTAACTTTCAAATGTTAAGATTTTTAAAATACAAATAAAACACTCAAAAGAAATAATCACAAAAACAACAGTTCACAGGCATATCAACAATAACCAGGAAAACAAACTTTACATCTGGTACAATTTTACTATAGATTGTACACTTGTTAAAATATATCTATACAGTTTAACTGTTTGATCTTTTGAACTATAGAAACATATAACATATTTCAAAAACTTACTTCACCAGGATGGAGTCGATCCCAATTTTCATTAATGTATGTCATGAGTTCAAGTTCTGAATCAAAATATTTCTTTTTATGAATAACACTTAGGTTGTAAAGGCATAGATGTGCTATATCTACCCTAGAATTCAGAAGTTTAAATAGCAATTAGTAAATTTTAACATTGTAGATATGAGAACATTAACTATCTAACTCACTGCAACTGATTGGCCCTGTCCAACTAGCCCCAACCGACTCACCCTGGCCAACTCACTGCAGGACAATTTAATGTGGGATAATTCAAGACAGGGATAAGTGAATTGCACTTGGCCTTGTCTTGCTTTACATTTGAACCTTCTCAGGTTAGAAATCCTCGAGGCTAGGTGAGCTATAATTTCACTTGCCCCTCTCTTGAGTTACCCTATATTAAATTGTCCCATGGTGAGACAGCTGTGGCGAGATGGCCAGGGCAAGTCAGCTGCAGCAAGTTGTCCCATTCTGTAGATGACAGGCACAACTATAGTCTGTCAACATTCAACAGATCTATTTCACTAACAAAATCCTGCTTTCTAAATATTTTGTTTTTAATTTTCTCAACTAAAACCAGAAGGGAAGAGGATAACAAAAGTAATATATCCATATTCTAATTATTTGTGCAAAGTCCATTCAAATAATGAAACTACAAAACTATCTTTACAGAGATGTGCAACGAGATGCTGAAATATTTTTGCCCAAGATTGATTTAAGTTGTACTTACCACTGCAAGGGTAAACGTTTGAGGTATTCTGGTCCAGAACTACAAACTGAACAAATGAATGTATAAAACCTTTAAAAAAAGTTTAAAAGGCATATTCAGTGTGTGAACGTATTTGTTTTTAACTTCTACTGACAGCAATTCATCTGACAAGATATTTAAGACTACATAAAACAAAAAAAAAAGTTTTCATATCAACAAGTGATAAATAAAAGATTGTTTTCAAAAGTCTGGGTCTATATTCTTATCAATCTTTTAAATGTTCTTATCCTTATGATAAAACTTGACTCGGGGAAGACCATAAATAGAATAAGCCTAACAATGCACTGAAATAGCAGCGTATTTATTTATTAATGCATCAATGTAAATACCACAAGCTTGTGTCAGAAGCATCACAATTAAAATAAGGCATACCAAAGGACATAAAATTTAAAATATAAAAGATTAAAATATGTGAACAGATCTTTCCCAGAGTATCACAGTTACAGCCATGGAGAATATATGAGTACAGGACTGAATACAGTCCTTCCCAAAGGGGGCACCTAACACACAACAGAAGATCAAAGAAAAACATTGTACCTGTCACCATACAGCATTGGCTTTTGCAGGCACTGCACACAAGCCTCATGGAACCATTGTTTACATTTGCAGCACTGTAGCATCTTCAAATACCAGCTTCATTAACAGTAAGAAAAAAATGAAGATTGTTATGCAGTAAATACCCTGCTAGTAAATGTAGCAGAAAAGCATTAAGTGTGGTTACATGATTATGAAGTTTAGAACTAATAAAACCACATCATCCATCCATCCATCCATGCATCCATCCATCTGTATAGAATAGACTATATCATATAAAAATAAAGTTCCCAAAGTAGAGAGGAAAGTTGTCATTTGGCAGTTAGCCACTCCATGAACTTATAGCAAAATGGAGTACCATCCTATTTCATGTTATGCTCATTTTTTAAAGTGGCTGCTTTAAGAAAAATAAGATGAAAGGTACACCAGTAGTAGTTATGGAAGTTGCTCCTGAAGTTGTTACTGATCATTATGCATTCATTAATACTTCTGTTTTTTGCAGACTTCATCTTTAAAGGCAGAGTTCATACAACAAGCTACACCAAAATCAAACATTGACTTGCTTTAGCACTGTCATAAAACCAATCAACTTTCAAATTTATTCACTGAAACTTGATCCAATAATATAATTAACTATTAATTTTAATACAAACATCAAAAACTCAAGAATAAAAAGCATTCTGAGAGTCTGGTACTAATGTCAATAAAGCTGTTTTATGGCATATTTATGAAACTTAACGCTTGGTCTCACACATATTCTTGACAAATAAGAGCATAGAAAAAACCTGAACATATATTTTCATAAGCATGTCAACTCCTTACTCGCCAGGACCTCCACAGTAGCAATAACACTGTTGGGCATTTGTTTTATGGCCTGCATCCCATTCAAGATCAGCTACATTGTAAGGCAATGTTTGCTTCATGACCTGTAGTGCTTTAGCATTTGGTCCTTTCTTAAGCGCACCACCTCTCTAAAATAAACCGAAAAATGTTAGTATCCAATACCATACAAAAATCAATTTTCAAGTACAATTACTTTTTTAAGTAATCAACTTACTTTTGTTGTTGTTGCAAAGACACACTGTCGGCAGAGCCATTTATCATCTGAATCTATCACATTAGAACCGATATTTGGTGTATGACACAGTTGATGATAACCTGAATTAAAAAGAAAAAAACCCTCTTTTTAACAGAATATAAAGCGATGTACATCTTCCTCTCCCACATTAAAACCTATAACCAAGCATTTTAAATTAAATGTCCTGATACTAGAAAACACAATGAGACACTGAGAATGACATAAATGTAATAAGCATCAATAGACATGCCTATGCACTTTGGTTTACAGGTAGTCCTTGACTTACAGCCAATCGCTTAGCAACCATATGAAGTTAGGCAGACCTCCCCAGAGCTACCTACAATGCAGTTCTGAAGTTCCAATGGCCATTCCCCATGGTCATGTGGTTTTATTTTGGACAGCTGGCAAGTGATCCAACATTTAGGGCTGTTTGCAGCACCCTGTGTTCACATTTATTTATTTATTTATTATTTTATTTTTTCGATTTATATACCGCCCCATCTCCTAGGACTCCTAGGACATGACGATTTATGACATTTTGTGAGGAAATGGTGTTTACCTTCCAGATTATGGCATAAAAGCCCCATTGGGTACACTGGGTTTGCTTAATAACCAGTGTATTTGCTTAACTGCTATGAATGAGGTTGCAAAATTGGGCAAAATCAAGTATTGGTGACCCGCTTGCCACAACGTATCGTAATTACAGGCACAATTAAAGTTGTAAGTTTAAGACTACCTCTGCACACAATATACTAATACATTTTTAAAATGTCCACACTTATTTTTTTAAAATTACCTTGACCACACTTATCACATATAACCATTTCATTGGGTGCTTCTGAATATTCCTCCTGACATATTGTACAGACCATTTCCCCCGTTTCAGTAGCTCCTAAAACAACAAAAAGGCATGACTCCACACTAAATGAATATATTTTACATTTTGAATACTGATTGCTAAGTCCTGGCATAATGTGATTTGGGTTTTGTTTTGGGTAATATCTGAACTCAGCCACTCTGGTCTCTGCATCATGACTTAGAACAGTGTGAATTCAGTTGGGATTTGACTGGTGTATTTGAGATCAGGAGTTATAAAAGAAACCTATTAATTATATAAATCCAGCAACTCATCTGTCTTTGGGTTACATATAAGCCACACTTATTTTGCATGCTCGCCTTATAATTTTCATCTCTACCTAGATCTATTACATTTCTAGATCCCCTTCCTCTTCACCACTCACCACTATAGGTAAGTGACAGCTGAAGAATGGTTAATCCTTTCCTCATGCCTGCTGCATTCTAAATCTCAATTGGAAGGAGTTTGGAAATAGTATAGTAAATCCATGTTTTACATTAATTACTTAAAGTATCAAATCATCATGATATAAGGTTCTTGCCTGTTTGTATGTCCTTCCAGAGAACCCAGGACTTGGAACTGTCTTCAAATATAACGAAGCAGCTCTGCTTAAGTTTGTTTATCTGAAATAAAAATAAATTTGCAGTCATAATAGCAATTTGCAACTTTTCCACAAAACATTGCAAGTTAGCATGTTAATTAAAAATGGATTACCTTTTTGATAGTTCCAAGATAAAACAAGCCATCTGACCATCTGGCTAGGACATCTTGACCTTCTTCAAATTTGCACACTGGCTTTTTGGATTTTTGTCCATCCCGTGAGGAGAGTTTGGTCAAGGATATTGGTGGTTTTTGGTTTCGGTGCAAAGGAGACCGCTTGTGGACCACTGAATTACCCACCCCTGTAGAGTCTCTAAAATGCAGACATATATAATGAACATGAACAATTTCCAAAACATTAAAAGCTAATGTTCAAACCACAACAAATTTAACAGAGAGTGAAACTTATATTTAAACACCAGACACATCTGAGATAGGAAGATGAAGCCAATGTGTAATTTTTTTTAAACTGGAAGTTTATTGTAATTCAATATACATTGAAGAAATATGCTAGTCCTAAAGACTAGCAATTCAATCTATGACTTGAATGATTTGTTATTTCTACACTGTTCATCTAATCTGCTAAAGATGTGCTTACATCTTGGTTTTCTCAGATCCTGTCTCAGTACATTTCAACCTGTATTAAAACCTGCACATATCAATCGTAAAAGAAAAAGCACTTTGGGTATTATGAAAAACTTGTCTATGTAACATACATTATATAAATTTAGCAGTGACTGGTTACTAGTAAGTACTTTTCATATTTTTACAGAAAATACAGTATTCAGCCCATAATCATTTCTATTACTATGCAAACAGAATTTTCTTGGTTCATTGAGCCCTTGTACAAACACTGAGACAATACATTATAACTAAGGGATTTGCAAAGATATGAAGAGAAATAAACATCCCTGATTCTTTTTCATTTTGCTGAGGATGAAGAGTCAGACAGCAAGAATTCAACAAAAGTGTTGTTACAAAGTTCAGTGTTCTATTCTTTTTGCAACACAGGAAATATATTCCATAAACTTAAACTTCCACAGAATAGTTCATATACTCTTAGACAGAAAATAGAAACATTATCAAACTGAGAGAAATAATACCTTGCATAACTTTAGAGATATTATCAGGGATAGACCATGTTGGCACAAAATGCTAAATCTCAATTAACTGAACTATATATTTTTTGGGGGAGTGGGGGTTGCACAACACACTAAGTTAGTTATTTGAACTGCAATAACACATTCCATGAAACTGCATACTCATCTTAATAAGCAAGCAAACACAGACACATACACACAGAGGAAGAGGGGGGAGAGGGAGGGAGAGAAAAAAGGACAGGTGAAACACTCAGGTGACAGTTAGGCAAGGCTAAACAGGAGCAGAAGCAATGTCTTTATTAAGTGTGGTAGTTAGCAATGACAGAATTATACCTGGCTGCCATACATTATTTCATTCACTTTTAACATATCACCAGTATGTCTCAATTATTTAGTCAGATTTCTCTTTCCCACTTCTTCCATTCCCCCATAAGCTCAGTCCCAATTAAACAATTGATTAAAATTCTGGTCAAGTTTATTGTAGTTTATTTACTTACATTTGTGGAATTCCAGTTCTTTCTATCCACATTTCTTGACTGGAATTTCAAGACCTATTTTGACTGCCTAGGAATAGTTGTGAATGGTGAGAACTCCAATTTCCTAATATGAAAAATGATGTCACTTGGCTAACACTCCACAAATACTGAAAGGAGCAAGAGCAAAGGTAACAAGCTCTTTTAACAGCAACAACAATGCTGTTAAAAGGTATAAACAGCTTTGCCAGGAAACAAGAAAAAATAGGAAACAGAATAATAAGCACAACACACACATCCTGCAAATAAATAATGCTCTCCCTAAACATTTTTAAGCTAAGAATCATCAAATATTATACTCTTTTATCACAGAGCAATTGCTCTGGGGAAAAGTTATGTCTTTTTTTGGACCTTTTATCAGCTTTATATTGTTTTAGTAATCTGACTATCACAAATTTAGGGTTCCTAATATATCATTGTACTTGTTACTGTTGACATTAACAGTACACTACTATTCAAATAGTGTATAAGCAAATTGAAAATATGCAACTCATTACATTAGAGAAATGCAACTGGGGGGGATGAAAAGCCTGATTTGATTTTATGCACATGAAGTGCTGAGGACTATAGTACAAAGTACAGGTGGTCAGGATGAAAACAATGTTCAATATTTTAAAAATGTAATTAACATGGTTATTCCCCATGTAATTAAAAAATCTAATTTTGTTAGAAACAGTTCAAGAGTGTGCTAGGGACTGTACTGAAAGCCTCAGGGGCTGCAGATGGCCTGAGGTTGTTTACCCACTGTACAAGATCAAAGCTGCCTTTTCATTTATCAGTACTACCAAACCTTTTTTCTTTTGACTCATAGACACTTTTCCCCATAACACCTTTAACCAGATCAGTTACAAAGGCAGGAACTGTCTTTGTACAATGCGCTAAAGCTTGATTCGTTTTAATTTTGGTCAATTTTTAAAATATGGTTTAAAATGATGTGTAATCCCACTTGATGTATCATAGTTCAATATACTGTGTAAACTTAAAAAGTTAATTCATTAATTATGTTAAACAAACTGTGAAAACACACACAAAGGGGTACAGCATTGTACAACATAAAGCATGAGGAGGGAAGAGAAGGTGTCTGAACTAATATATACATATATAGACAGCAATATATATATGTATATATAGTCTGTCTTGGGGAAGAGTGCTGCAAAATCTTTAACCCTAGGTCCCATTTATTATTGGGTAAATAATTAATGTAATTATCAGCTAATAAATCATACATAATATGAGAACTAATATACTGGCATGAGTATAGCAACAAATTTACCAACCCCTTCTTTTGGAACGACCTCTTTTTATCGGCCCTGGAAACAAAAACGAAAAAGGTGATTTCGAGTCCCATTTGCAGACCGAAATTATGGCAATGCAGAACTTCCTCAATGACTTATATATAATATTTACTAATCAATAATAGTGATTACACAGTTGTGATAAGCAAGAAAACCGCAAAAAAGTATCACAACCGGATCGTTCTACAATTCGGGCTCCAACACTTAGGTGTGTTGGCACCTAAGATTTGTAGAAATATATAGATAATATATAGGTATATATATGATCCCTAACGAAGATTCTCGCCTTTGTTTGGCTTGCCTAGGGCACCCAGACGTCCCCATATATATATATATTTACATATTATTTATATTTGTGTGTACACACACACACACAGCCAATCCCAGCTGTGTTCATGTTGCAGCGCAAGAGATGCCCACACCCACCCACCCTACATCTCCCTCCTTATAAAAAAAAACCTCAATACGTCGCATTCTCTCGGTCCCCTTTTCCCGCAACGTCAACCGACCGGGAGAGCGGAAATGTTGTAACGTTTTCTTACAAAATCAATAGATGGCGGGATCAAAAAAAAAAGAAAAAAAGCCGGGAAACGGGAGAGAGCGCCGGTTTCCCTTCTTCCCCTCCCACCATTGCGGCCCTGCGATCAATAATATCAGACCGCCGATCCGCCTCCCTTTCAAAGCCTTCCTCTCGTCGCTCACCTCATTCGGTCTCTCCAGTTGGGCCACTCGCTTCATGCAGGGACATCAATGGCGCTCGATGCGCTC
>JANHFP010002418.1:453928-465462 GCA_032468135.1 Calamaria suluensis | reverse complement strand
TTTACCCCAGGCCGGCGAGACGAAAGAGATGAGTTTTTAGCTCCCGGCGAAATGTCACCAAGTCCGGGAGCCTTCTTTTAGAATCAAAAATTGGGGTGTCATCACCAGTCTTTGACATTTTCTTATATACAGCACAAAATAGGGAAATAACTAATATTTAGAGATACCAAGAGAGGTTTCTACTTGCATCTGAATTATTAAAATACATAATCCAAATTGTTACTGGGTAGCATAAAAGAGCTATCAGAATTTATTTTCTGTCCAACTTACCATGGCTCAATATTTGTCTTAACTTTCAGGATTTTTTGGTAGTGTGTTTGGATTGATGGGCGTATACATTTATGATGGAGAACTTGTATCAAAGAATGGATTTTTTCAAGGCTATAACAAGCTTACTTGGATAGTTGTAGTTCTACAGGTAATACATCCAATATTACATTTTATCAATTGGGCTTATGTTATGGCAGTACTGAAATTACCATTGTGAATTACAAATTGATTTCTTCAACTAATACTTTTTAAAAAATCATTCTATTTAACAAGGCAAGGGAGAGCATGCTGACATGGCTTTTTCAACCCCTTAACCATAATTCCTAGGTCACATGATGAGGTACAGGAAGTCTTAAATAAGGAAGCATGCAGAGTCTGGCTTCTGGAATACACTACAGCCCCTTCACCAGCAATGGCCATAAGATCTGTGTCTGCTTGGTATAATGAAGTAATCTGTTGTGTGGCTCTGTATTGTCTTACCCTCATGATTGTCTCCACATGTTATTATGTATGTATGTGCATTGGGAAGCATAAAGCAGGCTGCATGTGTTCCATTCTAAGTCATGTGATCAGAGGCAGGGTTTAGAATAGAGCTGTCAACAGCATTCTGAGTAATTGTCAACTGCGTCTCCTAAAATACCAGAGATTTTTTTTTTCTGAAATATTTTCCTAAATTTTCAAACCCAGATTTATTTATTTTTTGCTAGTTTCTCCCACCATACCAAAATTGAACTTGTTCTGTTCAGTTTTTGGAAAACTACTTTAAAGGACAGAGTTCCCCTATTCCACTGGCATGGAAAGAATAAAAAAAATGTCCCTGTTAATCAGACTCATTAAATTTTATTGAATTGTTTTATTACAAATGCTTCCAAGGTAAGTCTCATGTCCATCACCACTAATTATGAATACCAGTTATTTGAAAAATGAACTTGTTTCTTGATAAACAGAAATTGAATTGATAGAAAATACTTAACTTTGCCTCATTTAATTAGAGGGTAGGACTTAAGAATAGGAACAGTTTAACACTTTTGATGTTACTTAAGAAATAATAAAATGCACAGTATGGAAACAACTTTGAACCAAAAGCAGAAGAGAGTATAAGAACTAGATCTGATGGAGACTTTAAAACATGCAAAATTGAATTTTATTTTATGATACAATACTATACATTTTAACATATATTACTTTAGTAAAATGTTCTTAGCATAAATCATCCAGAACCAATTATATATTTAAATTAATTTAAAATACTGAAATTGGAAAATTCTTCTTCAGATTAAACATTTTAGGTAGCCCGTACTTACTATTTGTTCAGCAACCATTCAAAATTATGACGATGCTAAAAAAAATAACTTGTGACCCATTTGCGATTTTATTTAAGACTCATTTAAGACTTTATTTTCAGACTGCCAGCACAATTGCATTGCTTCTGATGTGTGAAAGAGCAAACGGCTTACTTTTTTGAAATCTCTCAGCTCCGGGTATGTGGAAGGCCAAAAAAAGAGCTATTTCTGTAAGCAATCTGTCCTTTGCCTTCCCCCATCTCTCAAAGCAGAGAGATTGGGAAAGGATTTCCAGCAAATAAGCTATTTGTCCTTCTACACATTAAGAGCAGTGTGATTGTGATGGCAATTGGAAAGGGTCAAGCAAAGGAGAGTGTCTACAGAAATAGCTTTCTTTTCTCTCTCTCTCCCCCCCCCCACGGAGCAGATAGATTGAAGATAAAAGGATTTCAAGAGAGTTAAGTTATTTGCATAGCACACCCTTGGCTCCCAGCCCCAAGATATGGCAGGATTGTATTGCTGTCAGTGTGTACAAGACAGTAATCAGGCACCATAGCATTGCAAAGGATGAGGCAGTGTTAAGAGTCAAACAAAAGGTAATCTTGTCTCAGCTGGAGAACACAGTTGCAGTGGTGTGATTTCCTTAATTAGTAACTGCTTCACTGAGTGATGGAGATCCCAATCTGAATTAGCATAATTAAGTGAAGACTATCTGCAATAAAGTACTTTAAAAAAACATGGTTTACAGGATTAAGACAGATAGTTGAATAATGTGGCATTATTTGTAGAACAATGTAGCATAAAAATAAAGTAACAACTTTTCCTTCAGGATTTCTTTGCTAAATATGCATAATAAGCTTTATCTGATTAACCATTAAGATTAATAAAGTGACCACTACATTTTAAATGTTTTGTCAGGCACTTGGCGGCCTTGTTATAGCAGCTGTTATAAAATATGCAGACAATATTTTAAAAGGATTTGCAACATCATTATCTATTATATTGTCAACATTAATTTCATATTTCTGGCTTCAAGATTTTGTCCCTACAAGGTAAGTTGTACTTTTAACTTTGTCTTTAAAAACACAAATGCCTTTTACAAGTATAAATAAAGTATAATTTAAATGGAATTTGATTGTTTTGGTGAGTAAATATTTTTCACTATAATAGGGGAATTATCTTTTGTGAAACAAAATAACACATGTCAACTCAAACATAAATCAGTTCAGCTCTCTGGGATGGATTTACTCAAATAACGGTGTATAAGGAAGAAGGTTTAGGATGTATGTTTTTCTTTCTACTTTCATCCACAAATTTTAGTAGCTGCATTTTGTGGCCAGATTTTGATGGTAAAACATGGGGGCAAGATGGTTATCTGCAAAATGTCTTGAAAGAAAAATGCAGTGAATGGGTTGCCCATTTTTGTCTACAAATTATTGGCCTACATAAGTTGTTTCAGAATAAGGTAGCTTTTTTAAGTAAGCATGGCTGAATATAAATTAATTTGAATATTTTGATTCTATTAGTGTTATGATTAATATATCATTTACTGCCTGAAAACAGAATATATAAATAAATAAGTAAAAGATCTAGGTGCATTTGCATTCAAACGGAAAAATAAAATGTTTTCCTCCAATTATAACTATAAGACTATAGTTTTCAACTTATGACCAATCACTTAATGACTGTTCAAAATTACAGGACACCTCACCATTGCCACTATGGTGTGACGCCTAGCAGGCACTTCTGTTTCCCCTCCACCACATGGCACCTGCATTTGTGTGCTGCACCCTACAGCCCCGCAATGCCAGCAGCTGCATGCCATCTCTCTTTGCCTGCCGCACCCTCCCCCCAACTCCCAGAAGCTGTGTCAGCCTTCCTCTCCCCCATTTTGTTGAAGCTGAGTTGCTGGGAAACTGTCTTTGTGAAGCACCCTGGAGACACCCCTCCCACCCTTCCTGCCACACTCCCTCCTGTTGTTTTTTTTAAATCTTGCCCCCCCCCCCCCACAATAACATCTGCCCATCACCAATTGTATGCTGCCCTGCAGCACCATTGCTTCTATCTGCCACCAGATTGGCTGGGAGCTATTTGTCCTTTGCAGCCAGAGGCCCCTGTCAAACTCTGTCTGGGCAAATGGTGATGGCGGAGGGCCAGGGACCCATTGGCTGTGGAGAATGGCAGGGGGGGGTGTCAGTGGAAGCGGAAAACTGGCTGCAAATGGGCTGAGGCTGGGGGCGAAGGAGGCGTGGCCAATGTTCCGTACCTAAACATCCCATTCCAAGCCAAGTGTACTAGATGGGTACACGATGGTTGAATATTGTTATATTTATAATTCATTCCAGTTGTATTTTTAATTGATTTTATGTTTATACATTTTTATTGTGTATGTCATCTAGAGTCATTATGTAACTCATTATATAAAATACCCATTTTATGAATGTACCAAACATGTATTCTAAATGTTTATTCTTTTTCTTTTATCTTTAGTGTCTTTTTTCTTGGAGCTGTTCTGGTAATAGTTGCTACTTTCTTATATAGTTATGATCCAAAGCCAACAGGAAATCCTATTAAAGCATAACAGACTTTTCATGTCACAATATTTTGCCAATATTGTGGAAAAAGGACTTCTAAATACTGTTGGAGGATTACCAGGCACTGAAAGAGTTTATACCGTGTCAGAAGAATGAGTTAAATTTGCAAAACAACTTCTGTAAAAGAAGGGAAGCCCAGAGCAAAACTTGAAAGGGTTGCTTCTAGAACCTGGAACTAGAAGTGCTTCCAACTTGAACTTTGTGGTTAAATCAGAATGATTTACTATTTTCGACAGCTGCAGAAATGTCCTATGCATTCTTCTTGCAACTGCACATGACAGCATCTGTTAAATCACACCTGTTTTTGAAAGTTATTTCATCTTTTCTAATTTTATATGAATGCAGATATGTATATATATATATACACACACAGTTTCAAATCAGATATAAAATTTTGTCCTACAGTTGTCTTTCCCATATTGATGTCCTCCGGGTGTGTTGGAATTTGGAATTTATAACCTACCAAACAATAAATTCACCAGGCTGGCTGGAAAGTTATAGAATCAAATCTGGTGGGAAGATAAGTTTTGTTTTGGGAAGCAGGTTTGATGCTGATGTTTCTGATAAGTATTCTTGTTCAAAACCAATGAAGTATCACTGAATCATTGTTTGTAGATTTATAATATTTTATATAGAAAATAATTCACTGAAATTGATGTTGTAAAATGTACTGATGTAAATGTCTTATAATTCATGGTGAATTCTCCAAGAGGAAGAATTTAATATTTTCACTTGGAAGCTTTGTGTGTATGAATGCCACAAACTATATTGCTGCACCATTCTCAGTTTTTAAAATGAGAGCCTCACCAATTAGAAGCAGCATTACTACAGTATCTGGTATTTGTTCTACATTAGATGAATGTCATTGTACATTGCCATAACCAATAATGAACATGTGTCTATTTGTCCAGAGAACAATTTCTTTACTTGATAAGAACATTCTTACAATTTATGGACTAAATTTCATTTCTTACTATCTTAATTTGAAAATATTTTTAAAATGTATTTTTAAAAGTAGCCATATAACTCTATAAAAGTATTATAGTTTCTTTTAGAGCCACAGTAGTATATTCATGTGTATATAATGTACTATAATATAGAGCTTTAAAAAGAAATCTGGAAAACGTATTTAACTAAAGTGGCTCTGTCCAATCTTGAAATTCCATTGTTAGAATACATGCTAATTGTATTAACCAAGAAATGAAGAATGTTACTGTGCAATAAATATTAGGCATGAATTGTTCAGGTGTGTAAGCGGAAATGGCCATAAAGCCCAATGGAACCCTCTCTGCTCTTCACTGAGTATAAAACTTGAAATTACTTCTAAGCTTGGGTCCAGGTAATCCTTTTGATGCAGAAGAGCTTCGTTGGCAGCGTGGCAAATCTTTATGAACTCAAAGGGCTGCAGTCACACCAGTAGACATCATACCCAGACTATTTTGGAACGTTGAAATATTTATATATGTTCAGAGAACATAAGACAGCGATAGGCTCCGTGAAAGCAGTTTGTGTACATTTACTTGAATAATAATGGTAGTATATTATCAAAATCCTTATGGAAATTGCTGCTGAGAAATTGTGATTGTAATCATGGAAGTCATACTGGCACTTTGTGATCCTCCATGGAGACGTCTGGAAGAGCTGAGCTACATTGTTAGGTGGAACTCTTTAACACATTGTAGGCCAGTCTGTCCTAAATGTTTATAAACTATATCGCAATAAAATAACGTCTCCCCTGCATCTTCCTCTCACCCATATGCATCTTTTAATAACTATGTTTCTTCTGAAATTTATAGTTCCTCTGAAACTCATAGAAAACAGTTGTCTGATATAAGACTAGGAATTTTAGATTTTTCCTGGAACCTAATTACACTAGAGGGGTAGTTTAAGAAGGACAATGAATTAAAGTAGAGGTTCATAACCCTTTTGCATTAGTTACATTGGAATTATACATTCATAGTTTGTCA
Organism: Calamaria suluensis; assembly: GCA_032468135.1. NCBI lineage: Eukaryota > Metazoa > Chordata > Lepidosauria > Squamata > Calamariidae > Calamaria > Calamaria suluensis. The sequence goes on along the minus strand of JANHFP010002418.1, from coordinate 459,348 downwards.
TGATTGTTTTATATAACAATAATGGAAGAAAGATTATAATGAGACAGAGGGTTACTTCTTCGCAAAATGATTCCAATATTTTAAATCTAAAAAATAATGAGGCAAGGAACCTGGTATGTAGTAAGATAAATGTTTGTATACATATACTCAAAACTACATGTGAGTTTAATTGATAATTGTGTGTCTATGTGTGTGTTTGGGTAGACAACAAGTCTACACTATACTTCTGTCAATAGAAGCAATTTCTGCTAATGGAGTGCAAGAAGGTGGATTCACTTTCCTTATCCATAGGCCCAGCTGCATTTTAAAAAGCTGTTGGAACTTAAAATGTTCTAGTTCCAAAGTGGACTTGGAACTAGACTGAGAGTAAAAAATACCATTCTGCTTGCGTATTTAAGGTTTCTTTATCCAATGTAGAATAGGTAAAGTATAGCACAGTTGCTATCTAAAGCAAATGATGAACAAATTTACAAATGAGATACTGTTATAATAGATCCACTAGTAATGGTTAGTGGTAGAAGTAATTTATTATTCAAACAGTGCTGTGAAAAAAGAATTTTTTTTTACAATGGCAAATAATTGTAAAATGGCAGATAAAACTCCTATTATATATAATAGACTGGAAAAATGTTATGCAATTTTGAGGGATGTGTATGTCAGTTTTTTCTACAGATTAACCAAATCTATGAATAGTGGGTTTTTTAATATCTGAAAACTGAAAAAATAAGTTTCTCAAACTGCCAAGAAAAATATATCTTAGTTAAGTACAAATTCCAAATATTAATGCCTAATGAGCTGTGGGAGGACAATGGCCTTAAAGAATAATGCAGACTATGTATAAGTAAGCTGTTTAAATTGTGTTGTCTCCACAATAATTATAACTGGTTAAGACACCAGACTAGAAATCTGGAGACTTGAGTTCTGCTCCCACCATAGGGATGAAAGCCTGGGTGTCTTTGGGCCAGGCACTTTCAATCCAACTTTTCTCAGGGTGTGTGGGGGGGAATGGGAGGAAAGGGAGGAGTATTATGTATGATCACCACCTTGTTTGTGTATAGATACTTGTACCAACAGATATCAGATTCCCCATAATAGTAGTATGGAGTATAATTGACAATTAAGTACATGCCCTTCATATGTAAAAGTCTGATGCTGTCCCATAGCAGCCAATTTCATATGTCCTCAGTATACAATCATAGCCTTATTAGATCAATCTCAATCCATACTATAAATTTTACAATAAATCTACAACACAGTCAAGCCATTATTTAAAAACTGATCAAAACAAGCTGCTAGTAACAAATGACATTGCTTTGCTTGGGTTCACATAATTATGCGCTACTTCATATATTTATAAAACTTTTATTGTACCTGAAATCAGTCTTGGAAATGAATGTGGAAACTGTAGCATATAACTGATTAATCAATATTGCATTGTTTTATAATACTATGAATATAGGTACGGTTTCTAATTAACATGAGGCCATTATGTCAATATGAATAGTAAAGAGCAAGACTAAAGAATAGCCAATTATTTCATTATTCTGTCATATATATTGATATCAAATCTTGAGCTGTATAGTTTTAGGCTAATAATTAAATTTAAATAATTAAACAATTTAATTACTGTTACTGAACAAGTTGTTGGATTCAGTTTTGAGGGTATCAGTCATTATAATGTGTTGTCACTTGTTATCATAATGGGGGCATTGCCTACTATAAATTCAAAATTCCACAAGTTACAAGCAAGGCTAGCATCCACTATGCTAATGGCAGTCATAAATTGGTTACCGACATGACCAACATGATCTTACCTTTTTTGCAGCTGTCATTAAGAAAATGTTGTGGTTGCTAGGTCAACCAATGGTTTGCTATGGGTTGGTTTTGCTGAAAACTAGAAGTAAATGTCAGTTTCCAGCAAAACTGTTGTAAAACATAATCATGTGATCACAAGGGTCTGCAAAGTGCCATAAACATAGTTTGTTCCCATAAAGAAACCAAACTATTCTTATGGATTTCGCTCAACAAATTAGGAGCAGGCTCTCCAACTACACTTGCGAAGAAAATAGTTCATGTAGAACTTTTTAAATTTCCCCCCAAGCATACTTTTATACTGTCAGTTATATGAAAATATTATAACAGTCTTCCTTACTCATTTGTATTGAGGAAGCCAGAGATTAGAATACTAATCAATAGATGAGACAGCCAGTTGTCCAAATTTCTCTGAAGACTGAATCAAATACTACCCGTTCAAGTCTCAATATTATTGGCCAAACACATTAAAGCTGCACCCATGCAGGTCAATTTGTGAAAAATGCCTTACTTTTATTTTCTACCTGCAATAGTGGCCACTACCAAAATCCTCCAATTTAAGAAGGTAAGCTATTTGCTCTAAGGTGCGTAAATCACCCATTAGTGTGGATTAGTCAACTTTCCATGGCCTATACTTTGTGTGCCCACAGCTTTATTAAGTTGAATTAAGTAGAGTGCAATTATAACTATGCTGTCTGAAATAATGGTTCAAATTCATTTTCAATGAATGTCTTGATGCTGCTATGACCTAGCAAAGTAATTTTGTTTCCTCTTGGCTAAGTTTAATTTAAAGCTGCAGACTTTTCATGAAATATCTGGTTTGAGTTGGCTATGAAAAAAAATCAGATTAAAAAAACAACCACCAATATTTGACCCAGACTTACAAAACGATGTAGGCTTTATTACAAAAAATCCTGTAACTCAGACATACTGTTTTCTGTGATTAAACTGTTTTACAATAAGCACACAAAATAATCTTTACATTAGTGAGAGTTAGGGTCTTACTTTCAACTCTTTGATGAGGGAGATTCAATGGCACATCACCTAACTCCATATCCTTTGCAGGAAAGTAACAACTTTCTTAATTGCTTTTATTCAAATTTGCACAAAAACTTAATAACCAATCCTAGCAGAGCAGCTGCCAATCTTATCTTCCACTACACTTTAGTAATGACTTTAAGGAAGTGGCCAAATTCTGTTCAATCACTATTGCTATTTGTCAAGAGTAGTTTTGTTTTATCTATAGAATTTCAGGAGATAGTTTGAGAATTATCAAATTTTACAAGATTACAAGTTACCAATAATTGATATTTGTATTATATTTATTCATTTATGTAATATATTTATTATACTTCAGTGACTTAAAATGTTAGTCTCCATTGAATTAAAATTTAAATAGCTGTATATTTTAGATATTTTAAACTTTTTTGAAAAAATAATCCCTTTATTTTTATTTTATAAAAGGTACCTCATTATCCAAATAATTTATCTTGAATTTTGGTCATCTTTTCTTTTGTCAAAGAACAAATGAAAGGGATTGGTGGTGCATGTGAACATGCTGAAATGTTCAATTTACATTTTTGTGATGCATTGGTATGTCATTAATCAGAGAAATGACTGGTTGGCGGAAATGGAAACTGAACTAAAGGGCAGGCATCAGGTTGCCTGCTGCTGTATTAGATTTTATCTTAAGAGGAGCACTGTAAAAATCTTAGAAGATTGATGTTATGCTATAGATGTGATAACAAGAAAGGAACAACATACACTTATTCCTTGTGTGATCCATTATTAAATTATATGCTTTCTCTGTTCTGTGACTTGCACACTTCCATCCAACAAATTCTTGGGATAGCAAACTTCATAGCTCTCTTTTCTCCCCTGTACCACTCTGTAAACATAGCAGAATTATATAAATATTTTAAAAATGACATTTCATACATTACCTAATATTGTGCAAGATATTATCACGGGGCATAAATTATATATTGCAGTCTGTATTTTGCTAGAACATTGAAAATAGGGAAAAATTTCTTAATTGCAATTCATTTAAATTGTAATAAATCACTAAAATTTTATCTAGAGAGCAGCAATTGTTCACCTTGCGATCAAGAGTTTTCTTGCAGTGTTCACATGTGAAATGAAGTGCCCAGGACTTGCCTTGATTACTGACAGGCATGCCAAAGTATGTTTTTTAGACATCTTTTAACTTATGCTTTCAGAGTATTTTTCCTTTGTCTTGATAATTGTCCACACACTTAGCAAAATACACCTGCTGAATGCAAGCAATTTATTGATGTTATCTCAATCAAATATTGCTATTCATTCTCTTACTCAGCAATTAGACAAACTAAAATGTTGATTTAAGGCAGTGGCCTCCAACCTTTTGGGCACCAGGGACCTGTTCCATGCAAAGAGCTTTTTCTATGGACCAGAGGGGGCATGGTTTCATTTGCTACCTGCATCCCACAGATGGACTTGTTTGCGCGGCTGTGTCTGGCATTCTGCAGCTGAGGCTAGTCCATGGACTGGGGGTTGCGACTCCTGGTTTAAGGCACCTATACTATGGATATTGGAGTCCCAGAAAGTGCTAGAAAGTTCTAAAAGATTCCAGAAAGTCCTGACCAATTCTACAAACTGCTGGAGAGTTCTGAGTTTCAGAGTATTCTGGAAGTCTGCTCAGCATTGAATGTTAATAAAGAATGTCCTTAAAAACAGATAAATTTCAGAATATCATAATCCTACCACAGAATCAAAGTTTTGTGGAACAATAGCTATTTTCTATTTCTTTTAGGCGTAAGGGATTAGGAAAACACACCTTATACGCAGGAACAAAAGCTAAATTGAAATGTGTTATGCTAACAATACTTAACAATCTTTCTTGACACATGCTTTATTGTAGGGGAAAACCAGGTGTGCCAGAAGAGCAGCTCGGTTCTTTTCTTTTATGTACACTGAGAGCGTATGCACCAAGACAGATTAATTGTGTCCAATCACACTTGCTGGGAAAGATTGAGGGCAAAAGAAGGGGAGACAGATAATGAGATGGATGGATGGAGTCGCTGAAGCAGTCGGTGTGAGCTTAGGTGGACTCCAGAGGATGGTAAGAGGCAGGAAGGTCTGGAGGAATGTTGCCAATGCGGTCGCGATGGGTCAAGCACGACTTCGCAACTAACAAGAACAAATCACAATTGGCCAATAAAGAATTCTATTCTTTTCTGTCTACCTCCACATAAGCAATCGGGAAAACCTACACAAGCCCGCCTTAAGACCCTCTCTTCTAAAAGAAACCTATCCAGTACGGCTTTTGCCGCGCAGTCCCTTCGTTGCTCCTTTAAGAACCACACAGAGGTAACCTGATACCCACGCCGCACACGCGCTCTCCCGCCTTCCTGTCAAGGCCTACTACTTAAGAGTCGGCCTGCTAAGCACCTCCGTCTCCCTCCCGCGCCCCTCCCAAATGCCCTATGGAGGCAAAACCGTCGACGAAAGCCACGCGTGGGCGGGGCCTCCCGCGTCACGTGCAACGCTCCCGAACCAATCGGGCGATCGCGTGATAAGAACCCACCCCCCCCCCGGCCGCCGCCGCCGCCAGAGCAAGCGGGGTGGTT
>JANHFP010002418.1:430662-450145 GCA_032468135.1 Calamaria suluensis | reverse complement strand
CATCTTATTCATTTGTTTTTAGAATTCTTGTGGTGTAGTGCACTCTCTGTAAATAGCAAAATGCTTTATTAAAGTCAATGTGTAACAAAGTGGGCTGAAGTATATGCAAAGAGTTATAAATTATTTCTTCTCAAATAAACATTCTGTTCCAAATTAAAAATTCATATAGAAAGCTGGTTTGACTGGTATTGATAATGAGTGAGGGAACAATACTTTCCTGATTATAGTTGAATTGTTTATAGGGGATAGGAAACATTTCAAAAAATCCATTAGAAATTAGCTTTTATTAATTGGGTGAATTGCTGCTCAAGGAGTTGCAGAATGTATATTAAATATAATTACATTTGAATATAGTTATTGTAGATAAAATAACAGCTCTGCCTGCTGTTTTTCCTGCATGCCTGTCTCACAATTGAATAATGTTTATCACTTTTGAGTAGAGCCCAACTGGATGGCAGTATCTAGCCAGCCTTAGAGAATCTCGGAAAATATTAAGCAAGGTTGGTCCTGGTAATGCTAGGATGGGAGACCAACAGAAAATAACCAAACTATTAGCCTGGGAAATCAGGAGAAAATAAATATATTACTGAAGAAGGCACAGCAAACCACTTATGTATTGTTATTTTAGAAAGTAAATGGATCTACCCATTAGATTTTTAACAGTTAACCTCTGTTCATAGAGTGGTAATTTGGTTTTTTAAATAGCTTTTAAATCAACATAAAAATTGGAGGAGAAGTCAGTCAGTCCTTCTTTACACTTATTTCTTGAAATGTTAACGACCACACAATCACAACTTTTATAACAATCTGAAGTTTCACGTAATTAAGGCAAAGTTAATGCATAAGGGAGATTTATTTCTTGAAAACTTGATCTTTATTTGGACATTTTAACAATGTCCTTGCATCAGTCTCTTCATTCTGCATAATTATTTTACAGGTTTTGCATGAAACCTTCCCAAAGCATACATTTTTAATGAATGGCTTAATCCAAGGAGTAAAGGTAAGATCTGATTGACTACTGAATACCTCATGTTGGTATGGTTAGAATCATACATTTTAAAGATGCTTTAAGACAATTGAGTCTCTAAACCTAGCTCATAAAAAAGTAAAAGCATGTTTATGAAGATCATGTGGTAGAACTAGTGATTGATACCTGTCTTTCCCATTCCTGATGTGCTACTCTTCCATACATAACCAGGAATATTCAACCACACCTAAACTTTCCTAAGGTAGTAAGAATGCTTTCATCTCTCATTGTTTATGCTTCTAATTGCTAGTACAAGCCAAAAAAGCTTTCTTGTCAGATTTGTCTACTTGATGATCCTTCTTTCATAATCCTTTTTCGTGGAAGTCTTTCCCTCCCAATTTTTTTCTAGATTCCCCACCAAGTCACATTCTACTTTCTGCTCCAAAAACACTATGTGTTTGATGATGTATAGTATATTTAAAGGAAACAATATGAGAGTCAAAGGCATGCACATACATTCAATTGAATGTTTATGTTCTTACTGCAATAACCTTCTAAAGTAATCATCTTGTGGTTCAATTACAAATACCATTCAGGATTCCAAAGGATCTCATATATAGATTACCTATGGCAGCCTTTAGAGTGTTTGACAATATACCCCCTTCCTCTTCTGACTCCCAATAAATTTATTGATTTATATTTTTTCCTGCCTTTTTTTGGCCAACTCAAGGCATCTTACATTCCTAATGCTCCTGCACAACAGCAACCTTATGAGGTGGGTTGGTTTGAAAAGGAGTGACTGGCCCAAATCTATCCAGCCAGCTTTTGTGCTTAAGGAAAGACCAGAGCTCACAGTCTCCTGGTTTCAAGTCATAGCCACTATATTAAACTGGAAATAGGTCTCACTTTCCCCCTTTTTCTGCCTAAATATATTGAAATGTACTATGCAGTAGATGAAGGGAGGTGCATTATAGAGTCCGTAAAGCCATTAGCCCAATTTGTACTCTAGACTAGCGGTCACCAACTGGTGGTCCATGAGAAAATTTTGGTGGTCTGCAGAAAAAATATTTGTATTTTTAATATTACACTAAATCAGGAGTCCTCAAACTTTGGCTGCTTAGCTCCAGCAACTATTTCCTGTTGGGGCCTTAAGGAGCCCAGGTGGGCAGGCGAGCAGTGGCTGGGAGGGGAGGAGTGATGAGACGTCCCTTGATGTGAGTGACATCAAGTTGGCCACTCACACCTGGTCACACAATCACCTAGCCACGCCCACCCAGCTGGTCATTAGGCAGATCATATTAGTGGTCCACGGGATTTAAAATATTGAATTTAGTGGTCTGAAAGGTTGGTGACCCCTGCTCTAGACTAAAATAAAATTCCTGCTCATGTGGTCGTTATTCATGCTTATGGCTTTACAGTACTGGGGAAAAATGTCACAACACTGGCCTTGTAGCAGTTTGTTTTTTAATGGGAAAGTCATTGTCCATTAAACTCCTTTTGTGCCATTTCTTTGTCTGTGACAAATTTGTGTTTAATTCACAGGGTTTATTGTCTTTTCTGAGTGCTCCTCTGATTGGAGCTCTGTCTGATGTTTGGGGCCGAAAATCATTCCTGCTGCTAACAGTATTTTTTACCTGTGCTCCAATTCCACTGATGAAGATCAGTCCATGGTTAGTACCTAAAGTTTGCTTTTATACATTGGTCTAGTAAATCCCTCAGAATGAGCTTCATCATTTGTCTATTTTAATATACAGTAAATCCTTGATATAACATACCATCAGTCTAGCAGACTTTGAGTTTAGCGGACAAAAATCTTGTCAATATTTACTGTTTTTGCACAAGCAAAATCCCATTCTTCATTTTGTGCATACATAAAATATGTACACAAAATTTCATTTGGATTTAACTGATGCTTTGGTGGACACCATTTTTCCCATTAGTGTATTAAATGGAGAGGTTAGTACAGACCTTCTGCATTTAATAATCCTAATTGAGACTGAAATTTCCACTGCTAAGCAAAGCAGTTGTTAATCAAAACATCACATGACCTCATCATTTAGCAATGGTAGCTCCAGTAGTTGCAGTTTCTAAGGCCATTTTGTCTTGGACAAAAGGTCCTCATGCTTCTCCTACCCTGTCATTCTCTCTTCCACTGCATCCCCTCCCCTCCCCACCTTCCTCTCCTTTCTCTTCTGCTTGCTTTGATCAAGTCTTCCTCCCTGCAAAGTGTGGCCCTGGAGTCTGCTGCATTTGTAGGAGGAAAGCTAGGCGGAGACCAATCAGAGGACATGCGGGTAGGCTCTGTCATCATTGGGCTTGCCTCTAGGACTTGCTGAAGCCTGCAGGCCTGGTCTCCTGGAGTGCTTCCAATATGAGTTACAGAGCACATTCTGCACCTCTGGGAAGCCCTTGTCCCTCAGCCTCTGCTGCCACTTTGAATAATGCCCTCCAGCACAACCTCCACCTTTCCCTGGGAAACCACCACTGCCTCTCCTACCTCCTTAGCAACAGAGAGCACCACTCCCTCGCCAACCGCTTTCTCCTGCAAGGGTCCCTGGCAAGCACCCTTTAGCAGATGAGACTCTGCAGCCCTGCCACACTCACCATGTGTATTCCAGGGCTGCACTCTCATCCAGTGCCTGGATCCCAGGCCAACAGCAGGAAGGAGAAGACAGTGAAGGTCATTTGGAAGTGGGGGTTGAAAAGGGGGAAGCAGGGCTTGCTTTGCAATGGAGTGCCAATGGCTGAAAGGGAAGAAATGGGAGGAGATAGGTGAGTAGGGGATAGCTGAAGTGCCCGTAAGGTCTTGAGTGTGGGTGGGCTGCTCAGCACCCAAATTTTGATCATTTGATCATGGGGGCACTGCAAGGGCTGGATCTTCAAGAACGGCTCCTAACCTACCATTCATTTAGCACCGTCATAACTTTGAACAGTCACTGAACTAGTGGTTGTTAAGCAAGGATTACCCATATTTAATATTTAATTCAAAGTAATTTGAGATTTCTTTTGATCAAACTATTTCAAACTATTGATTGAATCTTTTGGCAGAGTGCCAGTTCACTTACCAGTGAATGCATTGTCTATGCTGCAAAAATTGGCTTTTTCCTGTTTGTTTTGCTCTTGGGCAATAGTAAATTTCTGGTAGCAGAATGACGTGGCTATTTTTGGCATCCTTCAGACATTCTTATAATAGGTAATCTTGAAGATCATTTCTGCCTTTTTTGTGTGTGTGGACAAGATTGATCTCGATATAAGTTTATCAAAGGGGCAGCTTTGGATAGGAAGTAACTATGTCTACTGTCAGTTTCCCTTTCAGATAGCTAGCTTGGTGTTATTTATTTGTTTCTTTGCTAAAAGAAAATTTCTTTTAAAGATTCCAAGGAGTAAAGCATGCTGAAACTATGTGAATATTATCAAAAATAAATGTATTACAAGTGGTTAGATTATGATAGTTGCTCATAATCTTAGATTTGAATAACAATTATAAAGTTCTTACATATTTAAAGGGAAAGTATTTCCTATTCAATTCTATGGATGCTATCTACCATATTTAGAAATCCATGTTAATGTATTATAATAATAGTGACAATGTTCTGCATTCCTGTTGGACAAGCAGACTTACAGAATTATTAATTAAGATGTATTTAACAGTTTTTTTTCTTATTTCTAATCTTATGGTATCCTTTATTTTAGGTGGTACTTTGCAGTTATTTCTGTCTCTGGAGTCTTTGCAGTGACTTTTTCAGTGGTATTTGCTTACGTAGCTGATATAACCCAAGAACACGAAAGAAGCATGGCCTATGGCTTGGTATATGCAGTATTTCTATATATTCAGATATTGTGCATGTTGATCATGAGATCTCTTTTCCATATTTATGCAATTGGAAGACCATAACCACCCAGCAAGACGCAATAAGAGAAAAAAGTGTTATAAAAGCAGACAAAGCACATGTGCTTCACCCTGCTTCCCTATTCTCACAACTTAGATTTGCTACTGATCTCAGAATTCTGTCCACTTACTGTCTATAGTTGCTTCTCTGGGATGGGAAAAGGAAAGAGAGAACAACTGGATAAACTGGAAGGGTGACCAATCAGCAGCCAAAGGAACAAAAGGAAGAGGATAGAAGGTCTACTTAGTTAAAAGAATTAAATTGTGCAAACATGCATACGTACAGCTAGGAACAAACTAATCTTCTAGCACTCACCACAAAATTCTGCTGTAATTTGTACTTTCTGTTCGTTTGTTTTCATCAGCATCTAATTTTATCCACAAGTGCCATTTATAACCCCCTCAATTCACAGGTATGGGGGAAGGGGAGAAGAGAGAGAACTCTTATCTTGCTGTAAATAATAGTAATATGATTAAAGTAATCGTCAGAGGATATGCAGCTTATTTTAGTTCTCTTCTACTAGCATTTTGAAATACAACTTTTCCATTTGTTAGAAGAAATCAATTTTTACCATTGCTGAATTGCCACATGTATTTTTAGGAACTGTAGCCAGCTGTTATTACCACTATTATGGTCATCTTACATGTCTTATCCCCTGAAATGTGTTGAAAGCTGAAAGATAGTGTAAATATATTTTTGATGCATGCCTCCTCTTCTTGTCAAGAAATTAAAGAATTAAAATATTTAGGATTCTCATTAAATTCTCACAAATTATTATCATTCACAGGTTTCAGCAACATTTGCTGCCAGTTTAGTTACCAGTCCTGCCATTGGTGCCTATCTTGGTCGAGTATATGGGGATAGTCTGGTGGTCGTCTTAGCTACAGCGATTGCATTGTTAGACATTTGTTTTATTCTTGTTGCTGTCCCTGAATCACTGCCTGAAAAAATGAGACCTGCATCATGGGGAGCACCTATTTCTTGGGAACAAGCTGACCCCTTTGCGGTAATATATTTAACCTAAGGGTTTGCTTAAAATGGGATTTGCATTATTTGGATTTTTTTAAAAAAAATTGAAAATATATCCATCCTGTGGCTATCTATGGGAGATCTCTTACATACATTTGATTGGGTTTCAAATCTGCAGAGAAATCTACGAGAGAGAGTTGAGGAAATCCAAGGCAAAAGCACATGGAGATCTAGATTTTGCCTATATGAACTGGGAAGGCCTGTGGAATAAGGATAGAGTGTCTAGTTCTGTGTTTCTTTATTCTTAAATTCAAAAATGGAGGTTAAATTGCTTACATTTTATTCTATCATTCAAGTGCTCACAGGACAATAAATTCCAACCAAGAGCAAGATGACCCTTGTGATAGTTAGCATTCTATACCATTTCCCCTAAAATAAGACATCCAGTGATAAGAAGTCTTTTGAGTGCATGCGCTAAAATAACACAAACACACCCTGAAAATAAGCCCTCCCAGAAAAACTTTGGTCCCTGCCATTTCCTCTGGTTAGGATTAGGGAAACAGAGCTGGAAATCAGGTAAGATGGCAAGATGTCTTGCTCCATGCACCCCAAAATAATAAGATATCCCCAAAAATAAGGTTAAGCACTTATTTCGGGGTTCAGAAAATATAAGACAGGGTCTTATTTTCAGGGAAACATGGTACTGTGAGAAACAGAATTTTGAAGAGATGACTAATGAAGGGGAGTTTAATTAAGAAAATAAAATAAATAGTTGCCATTATCATTCCCATATTGTCCATTTCAGTTTCTGTTGATATTTCTTCTTGGAGAGTTAGTAGCATTGGATTGTCAGTCTATTTTTTTGTATTTAATTTTAATTTTCACAGATACAATGATCTGAATGGAAAATAGCTTAGCAGTTGATTTTTTTAGTTCATTTTTAAATAGGCACCAAAGGACAGAGTGTTAGTTTTCCTCCTCCAAGAAAAAGTAGGAAATAAGGGTTATATTAAACAAGGCTAAATTTGAGCTATATAAGGTTTGAAATGTTTCTCTTTTTTAACATTGAATTAAGTAAAATAGAATAAAATAGCAAGCTCCTATAAACATCTTAAGGTAGTTTTGTATGTAGAATTTTATTCATACAGTAGAACCTCTGGTCAGAAACATAATTTCTTTCATAACTTTGGTCACAACCCGATTTGGTTGTGACCCAAACCTAATTTTGGAAATTTGGCGCTTACAAAAAAAAATTGTGCGGAAGGGGAAATTGGCTGCTGGGGGTGGTTGGGGGAGGGTTGTGAATTTTTTGGCCAGAACCCAATTTGGTTGTGGTCAGAAGTGTTCGTGACCAGAGGTTCTACTGTACTTTGGTTTTCTACAATATTAAAAGTAAAAAAAATATTTCCGTTATTCGTGTGTTTTCCCGCTTCCAAAATAAATATGTGATTGCTGAGCTGAGCTGGGTCGTTTCCATATCTGGCTAGAGTAGTCCAGCATTGTATGTACCAGTAGAAGGGAATACCTGTGGCTCAAGGTTAAACTATAGGGACCTTGGTGCTCTCTCAGCTTGGTTGTTTTCTTGCTATATAACTGATGATGATATCTAGTCGGCTAATGAAATGTCTACAAGAAAACAAGCAAGCTCAGAGAGCACTAAGGCCCCTGCAGTATTGTATGTAAAAATCTAATAGTGCTTGATTGTCCTAGGTTTTGGAAAAAATTGGTCATCAGGGCCCTACACCATGCTGAGAGGATGCTATCATTATTTTACCACATCGTCCTTAAAAGAGTATTGTCTGTAGTCTGGCTGATTTCCAAAAGCTTACTATGTCACAGTTAAGAAAAAGTAATTACATCTCATAGACTGCAGTTCCAGCAGGCCAGCTCTCTTTCCATGTCTATTTCTAAACCATATTCAATGGAACTTAGATTTATTCCATAGATTCTGGAAAGCAGGTAGTAGTTAATGTACCTTTGGATTATTTTTGTTTTTACAGTGTATTGATTTATTTTCTGTCTGGGGATAATTCCCCAATTGGCAGCTTTCTCTTTCTTTCTCCAGCTGTTCCCTACCCATGATTGATATAAAAAAAATATCAGTCTTGCTAATAAAGTTAATTGGTTTACGTTTCTCTTCATTTCTAGTCATTGAAGAAAGTTGGTCAGGATTCTATAGTGTTGCTAATCTGCATCACAGTCTTTCTCTCCTACCTCCCTGAGGCAGGCCAGTATTCCAGTTTCTTCTTGTACCTCAGACAGGTAAGCATTTGCCTAGTTCTTTTAATTGCACACATTTGATTTTCAAAAATGAAAGTGAATATAACCAGGGCTTGCTAATTGATTTAGGTCTTAGTTTTTGGTATGTGTTTCAATAGAATAAAAAGTTTCCATTTTAATGCAGTTTGAAATTGCTACCCTTAAGAGCAGATTTCTTTCATTAAAAAGGGACTAATGTTCAGCCTCTTATTTCCATAGAATAAGCTCTTATATACTGTAACGTTGTTCTGAAATAGGGGAACGGCTTATCTTAATTTCTTAAGCATTTATCTATGCATTTGGGTGTGAGTCATTCATAATTCATCATAATCCTCTACCATGGAATTTCTCTTTCTAAAAAAATTTAGATAATGAGGTTTTCATCAGAAAGTGTCGCAGCGTTTATTGCCGTCCTTGGGATTCTCTCCATTGTGGCACAGGTAATTGTAACAGGGAAAATACACTTGCTGGGTTTCTGCCAGTACTGTTTGTTCTAGTCGGTTGATAGCCCATGGCTTGTGGAATGGATTCATTTTGATAACTTTCTGGAATGATACGGTACCTAGGAGGTTGCCAAGTCTTGAGAACGTGGAAGAGGGAAATAAAGAAACATTGTCACCAGATTCCTCTGCCTCAAACTCACATACATGGGCAGCCCTTAGCTTCCCTGATGAGGACAAGCATGCAAGACCAGCCGGTTCCACCTGAAGGAGGGAGGTGAAGGTCAAGCTTTGCATTGATGTAGTTATCACAGTGATCAAATCTCTGAAAAGTCTTAAATTTTTTCCTTTGTGGCTGTTTTCTTTCCTCAGACGATAGTTCTAAGTTTACTCATGAGATCGATTGGGAACAAAAACACCATCTTACTTGGCCTTGGATTTCAAATATTGCAGCTTGCATGGTACGGTTTTGGCTCCGAACCTTGGTAAGCAATTTTTCATTATATTGCTGCTTTATTATGTTACATCTATAGTACAGCCTTATGTTAATTTAGCAGAGTTTTTTAAAAACATCCATCAATAGTATTGCTAATCATTGATGTTTTAATGCAAGCTACAGATAGTTCTTGACTTACAACCGTTCATACAGTGACCGCTAAAACTTACAATGGCACTGAAAAAAGTGCCTTATGACCATTTTTCACACTTATGACCATTGCAACACCCCCATGGTCACGTGATTTACATTTGGATGCTTGACAACTGGTTCACATTTATGACGGTTGCGGTGTCCTGAGGTCACGTGATCCCTTTTTGCAACCTTCTGTCAAGCAATGTCAGTGGGGAAGCCAGATTCAGTTAACAACCGGGTTACTAATTTAACGACTGCACTGATTCACTTTACAAATGTGGCAAGAAAGGTCCTAAAAGGGGGCAAACTTCTCTACAACTTTTCCCCCTTAGCAAGAGGAATTTTGGGCTTAATTGTGGTTGTAAGTCAAGGACTACCTGCATTAACTTTGTTTTGGAGTTGTATGTTTTTCTTAGTGCCTGACTTACTTGATTGATTTTAAAATCTGTTGAAATCATTGTGAATACATGCCTGGTTAATTTATCAGTCTTTAAATACCCTCTTTCCAGGATGATGTGGGCAGCAGGGGCTGTTGCAGCCATGTCAAGCATCACATTTCCAGCAGTGAGTGCCCTTGTTTCACGAACTGCTGATGCTGATCAACAGGGTAAGTGCTTCTTAAGATTAACACACAAGATAGAAACTCCTTAATAATGGAAATATTTCCTTCTTGAAAATGGACAAATCCCTTTTTTCAAACAATGCCACCATATTATTTTGATTAATAATCACCAATGATATTGTGCAAGTATCCTAACTACTTGTAAGAAAAAATCAGACCATTTGCTTATACTGCAAATTGCATTTCTGTGCAAAGCATGTAAATATTGTTGAACATGCATATTTTTAATCTAATAATAGTGAATAATAATATATTTTTATCATTTGCTTATAGATGTTTATTTGACTTTGCATTATTTTATAGGAGTTGTCCAAGGAATGATAACAGGAATTAGAGGACTCTGTAATGGTTTGGGACCAGCACTTTATGGTTTTATATTCTACATCTTCCATGTAGAATTGAATGAAAATCCAATGACTGAAAATGAAGTCAATGTGGCCCCCCAACACCATTCACAGCAAGTAAGTGTTTAAGGCATAGCAAGTATTCTTTTAATGTATAAGTGGTGATAAGAAAAAAAGGAATCATGGTTTTAAATGTATCATTGTAACTCCTAATATCTTTATCAGTCACCAGCCCTAAAGAAAAGAGGAGAACCACTGTAAAACAGTGATTCCTGTCCCCCCAATTCCTGAAACCAATTCCACTAGATTCTGTGGATGACAGTATCAAAAGCCCCCGAAAGATCAAGGGGCACAATTCAGTGCCATCCCTCTACTAAACCCTGGCATGAGGGCTGACTGAAATGCATCTGCTTCCTCCAGGATCCTATGGATCTGAAGCCACACCATACCTTTCTCCATTACTATCTTCCGGGACAATAATTATCTAAGTGTCAACTTTCCAAAAGATGCCTTATTCATGATCCATGAGCCAAAGTTCAAAGAAAATATCATTTATTAAGAGTGCCATTTTGGCAAGACATTGGTGCAGTTACGACTAATCTCCCATCAAATTACGTCCTTCCTGTGACCCTGCCTCCTCCTCCTTTCCTGGCCATGTCATAAATCACATTCTCCAATTAACCACTTTGGCTGGCTGTAGAAACTCCCCCCATTTCCTGTTGTTCCCCGTAACCTAGGCCACAATCTGATAAAGCATGTGTGGAATTTATTGCCCATTGATGCAGCCGAGCAGCTTGAAAGCCGGTCTGGAAAGCTTTACAAGTTGACATTAAGACTGTTACTTCCAGTGATGTCTTCTTGAGGAGAGGGTGCACCAACAGCCTCTTCACTCAAAGACCTGGCACCGCAGCTTGGGCCGAACTACAGATCACCTACCTTTCACTATCTAAGAGCAACCTGGATTTAACAGACAACTAACCAAACTAGTACACTGGAAAATGCTCAGAAGTTACAGGACTCAAAGCTGCTCTAGAGGCCAGTTTAGCTGGAACTGACTGGTTGAGGTCTAACTCTAAAAGAGATCCAAACAACTTTTATCTTCCAAATAGCACCAATCTATTCCTTACAGCTGCTTTGGAAATTATCCTGGGCTGATCCCTCACAATCGGTAACATTGCCGTGTAGTTTAACTTGCTTTAATAATTGTTCAGTGATTGCCCAGACTTTGTTTAATGATTATCCAGTTTAAAAACTAGGAGCAGTTGTGAAGTGAAGCTCAACAGAGTGCATCAGCTGTGCTCTTTTTTTTTCAGTCCCATTGGGGAGTTTGACAGGGTTTTTGTTTTTGTGTTTTTGTTTTTTTTGGTATTTTACTTTTTACTTCCCTTCACTTGTATTCCTCATCTTATGACTGTGATTGAGCCTGGAATTATGGTTGTAAATTGTTGAGATTTCAACTGAAGTGATCACTGGAAAACCCCTCCCCCCCCCTTTTTCCCCTACTTTTTTGTGACAGGCATTAAACAAACCCCACTGTGGTTAAGCATGTGGCCTCTTAAGTACGTAAATAAATTATTCACAATGGGTATTTTTTGACAGAAACTAATAAAATGTCAGAAATCATCAAAAAAAAAAGTAGCAAATTATGGTCCTGTAACTGAAGTGCTATAAACAGCAATAGAGGTGAGCTAGTTGCCAAGCGTCCAAAATGTGATTGTGTAACTAGGTGTCTGTGTGGCGATTGTAACTTTGGAAATGGGTTGTAAGTAGCTTTTGGAGAGTTTATTGTAACTTCAAGTGATTGTTAAGCAACCAGTTGTAAGTCAAGAGCTACCAGTACTTAAACGAAAAAGGGACTGGGAGAACCCTCACTCCCAGAGTGATGATTTGTTCCTGATCAAACCACAGAGACTTGTTGCTTTCAAAAGAAAAAAAAAAGACTAGCATATAATTATTCTTCTGTTTTTTAAGCAACAGATTGCTTCTGAACATCACTCTGTTGGAATAGGAAACATTCCTTGTTGACATAGGAACAGTTTATTTTGCTTAGCCTTAATCTCATACATGCGCTAGGCTGGCTGATACCTGTATTGGCCTGGTTCTCAAAAGGTGGAATCTGGAAATGGGATCTATTTCTCTGTATAGATACAATTGTGGGTACAGAATCTGTAAACTAAGAGTTATTGAGCAAACAAATAAAAGCAACTGAAATGAATGAATCCTCTGTAGGAATCTTTTACAGCTTGCCTGCCAATGTAAAGTTTGAGAGTATAGCTGCCCTTTCCTTGTAATTTATGTGAAGGTGATGATCAGGCTGAGCCCCAGGGTGGAGTCAAATACTAAGTCCATCCCCCTTGAAGTTTGTTGATGCTTATCTTGTGCCTAAATCTTGATTGTTGGTAGTTCAGATTCCTGTGTATAGATAATGTGTAAGAAACTTGTACTTTGGAATTTTATCTTGGTTCCTGACTTCTTCCACTTGACAGAATAACAGAAAAACAGTTGGAAGGGACTTTGATGGTCTTTTTTAGTTCAGCCTCCTGCTCAGGCAGGAAGCCCTATACCATTTCAGACAAATTGATTATCCAATATTTTCTTAAAACCTTCTAGTGTTGGAGCAGTCACAACTTCTGGAGGCAAGTCATTCCACTGATTAATTGTTCTGTCAAAAAAATTCTCCTTAATTCTAGTTTGCTTCGCTCCTTGATTAGTTTCCACCCATTGCTTCTTGTCCTGCCTTCAGGTGCTTTGGAGAATAGCTTGACTGCCTCTTCTTTGTGGCAGCCGCTCAGATATTGGAACATTGCTATCATGTCTCCCCTAGTCCTTCTTTTCATTAAACTAGACTCCTGCCCAGATCCTGCAACCGTTCTTCATGTTTTAGCCTCCAGTTCTCCCAATCATTTTTGACTTTCTTCTCTGCACTCTCTCCAGAGTCTCCATACCTTTTTTACATTGTGGCAACCAAAACTGGATACAGTATTCCAAGTGTGGTCTTACCAAGGCATTATAAAGTAAAATCCAAAATCAGGATGGGAAATTGTGTGGTCACAGGATTAAATGCGATTCTCAGTTCTCCCACTAGTACAATGTGATCCCGATACTACGCCTTATTTTACGGACCCTTTCAACCTAAATTCAGGCCAGGATAGAGTAACAGCTTTGATTTTTAATTCAACATGCTGTTATCACCTAAAGCCCAATGTGCTAACCTTTTTGCCATCACATGCCAAAAGCAGGGGGAGCATGGGGGGGTGTTGTGTGCGTGCACACACCGTAATTCTCTGCACCCCACCCAACCCCGCACATTGTGTGCTGCCCCTGCTATTGGGATGCGATGGCACGGTGTGCCTGATAAGGCTGTTTTTTGCTCTGCACAGGCTCCAGAACCTTTCTAGGAGTGTGGGGAGGGCAAAAACGGGCCAGAAACTGCCTGTTTGCCAACTTCCAGAAGGCCAGGGTTTTTTTCCCCTGCAGGGTCCAAGAGCTTTTCTAGAGTCTTGGGAGGGCGAAAATGAGCTTTCCACCCCAGAGGCCGGAAACGGCCCGTTTGCCAACTTCTTCTGGAGCTTTGCTCACTTGCCTATTGATATGGCTCCGTGTGCAACCTGTGGCACATGTGCCATAGGTTTGCCATCACGGGACTAGGGTATTTATTTAATTCAAATTTGAGGCCTCAGACACTTCAAAAATTTTAGGTGGCTTACAAATTCTTATAATTATTGGTATTTTAACATGTATAAAAATACAGGTTATTTGAGGGCCTTCCTTCCTGTATCCTGGTATTCCTGTATCCCACAGATTGAGTGAAAACACTTCCTTGAAATAGTGCCATCTAATGCCAAATTAACCATGCAACCGGAAGACAAGCGGCTTACCTATAGAAAAATAATAGAGGATCATTATATAATTGTACAAACGACTATGCATGAAATGAACATTGGTACAATTAATCTGCAAAATATATGCATCTTTGGATTTGGATGGTGCTATCTAAATATGAAGCAGTTAGATGAAAAATCTTAAGTCATACAGCCAAAGGAGAGTTGAGCAGGATTATTATCTAATTTTACCAGATCACACAGTTCAGTGCTTTGAAATCCCTGAAGTAATGAGGGGAGCAGTGGGAGAGAATTAGCTAGCTCAAGATACTGAGGCACAAAATCAGATTGTTTTTAACTCCACTTCATTCTTGCGTACCATAATCTAACCATAATTTAACTAAATAAACAAAAGTGCTGACTTTTTGTCTTATGCTAACTCTTGTTGTTTTTGTTTTTCTTTCCAGAATTCCATCATTCCTGGGCCCCCATTCTTATTTGGCGCATGTTCAGTGCTGCTGGCTCTACTCGTTGCCTTGTTTATTCCTGAACATACCAATTTAAATGTTCGCTCTAGCAGCTGGAAAAAACACTGTGGTGGACATGGACATCCACACAGTCCACAAGCCCCTGGAGAGGCCAAAGAACCTTTATTACAGGACACAAATGTATGATGACAAAACCCAAGGACTCATAGAGCAAGTTTTATTTTTTCACCTGCAGTTCTGGATACACATTCCATTTCCATTGAAATTGTCATTTCTTAAGGTGTTTTTAAGAAATGGATCTCTTGCATGAAAGCTGTTAAGAACCACAAACAGGAAGTGGAAAATCATCCAAAGAAGTTACAACTTAATTTACTTTGGTTTTTAAAAAGAAGCTAGGATTTTTGTCAGTCCTAAATATATTAAATCTCTTTAATTTTGAACAAATTATATATATACATTGTATATTGTGTATGTATATATATATATATACATGATATACACACATACACATATATTGTGTGTGTGTGTATATATATTTATATATATATATATATATACACACACACACACATACATTACACACACACACACAAGGTATCAGCATGTGTTCCTGCATCAGTTTCTTGACGGTGTTAAGCTTCGTTCTCTTCATGCTGGTCTAAGTGAGACATAAAAGCAGGATTTGGGTATCTCTTTTCTCTATAAAATCGTTGGTCAGATGGATTCAAAGCCTTAACATAGATGCACTTGGCCAGGAAGGTGAATTTGGTTGATATTGGACTTTCAAATCAGTGTCTGACAGGTTTTTTCCCCTTTTTTTACTAACACAAATCATGTGTTGAATACACATCCTGAACAGTACACTTTAAGTGCATTATTCTGCTAATTCTGTGTAGTGTGAGCCTAGATTTTACTATTGGCTCGAACACTCTACCTTCATAAATACAATTTGATACCACTATGCTTTGGATGTTTTGCATAAGGACCTCAACACTTGAACGTACAAACTCAACTCTTAAGCTGATAGCCTTGATGATGTCAATGTGCTCTATACATGATTGTCACTTCTATTACTTGACAGGAAGAATAGCTGTTCAGTTTTGAACCAAGGACAAATGAGTTAATCAGCTTTTCCTACTATTTTATTTGTATATTACATATGTAGGGAGTATGACAGACTAGTGAATACTCTTGTCTAGTAATTCAAGTGGCAATTTTTGCTCTATAGTGGCCTTTTAGGATTGTCACAAATAACACTTCAGAGCCAAGGGGTTAGTCCTGCATTTTCAGGACCACAGTACAAGGAGAGAGCTTTATACAATTACTGATGTGAATTTCTCTAAAACTGTATATTTTTGTGTCCAGTTGTATTATTTAAGTGTTCCTTTGTATAAAATGTGTATAAAGTATTGTATAGTTCAAATGTTTTCATCTTGTGCTGTGGTTATTGCTTAAGTTTTTTTAAAAAACTCACCACGGTTGAATAGAAGCTGAAAAATTGTAAATACTGTTAATAAAAGTTGAATATTTTAGTGATTTTTAAAAAAATTATATACTTGGTATAATATACGTTCAGTATAGTTGTACATTTTCCATGTCATATATTTTATATCTGTTCTAGATATACATATATTTTCTATCATAATTTATGTACCTAGAAAAAAATGTTTCTGAATTTTAGCACTTGTAAAGGAGCAAAAGTGTCAGATGAAAGATGGAAAGCAGTAATTCTGTGATTACTGAAGGAATTTTTTTGGACAGTACATATATTTATTCCAATTGCATAGTGCTAGCATAGTTTCTCTGGGTAACATTACAGCAAAGATATCTCACTTTTGATTAATAAGAAAACAAAGTAACTGTAGTTTACTCTGTAGAGGCATCTTTATCCAATGTAAAATAACCAATTCTTTAGAACATTCTCATTAATCCCATTTCATTGTGGTTACTATACTATGGCTTCTAATATAGATCCAAATTTATTAAACTTCATTTTTGTATTGATGTAGAAAGATAAGGGGATGGTGGATTGTCTTAATTTTTTTTTCTCTCTCCTGAGATCTTTAAAAAGGACTGGGTTGAATGAACTCTTAGCAATTGTATAAACTAGGTTATTGTTAATAGAAATATGAGGCATGGGTGGAAAAAGATATGCCTGAGTTAGTATTAGCATATTTTTTTTCTTTGTATTCACTATAATTCAGGTAATACTGGTTAAGGTGGTACTGGGTATGGTCTGCTCTGGACTTTTAATCTTCACTTACACTTGAGAAATCTGGTTTAAAATATCTTGCCAATTATTTTGCAGCTTTGAAAAAAAAACCCACAATATTTTTTTACCAACAAAACCGTTAACATGTAACCTATTTTGATCTATTACATTTTAGATAGAAAATTAACCATTAAATTGGAGCATTCATTCGTTTAGTGAGTACCCAGTCTTCTAGAAGTGTTTGGACAAGGCTTTTAAATTAGGATTTTATGTGGGCAAAGTTAACCTCCATTTATTAAGAATTGAGTTTTTTCTCTGTGTGTGTGCACACAACGGGATTTTTCTTGTCAATTAGAAATGAATAGAAAAACTTGGCATGTGTTGAACACAACTCATTTGATGCTAGACAATTCTCTTGGTCATGGTTTAAATGCTTGATAGCCTCTAGAAACATAAGACAATAGTAGTAGGAAACTGCATTTTAAGGTCAGATCTATAATTTGAGCAGTTAGGTATTTAGTATTATTAAATCATGACGTCTACTACAAATTACATGCCTAATCCCTGCTTAAGTTGGATCTGGTAACAATTATATATTGCTTAGTCACATTCCACTTAACTGGTGATGTGTGCTTTTTATGAAACTAACATTCTTAAATTGAAAAATATTGTCTATAGAAAATTACTGATATGAGTCAGGGGCAGTACGTGTTTAAACTAATCCACTAAATTTGGCTATGCCAATAAAGTGCTGGTTATAAATTAGACCTGTGTGGCTTGGCACTAGATGTTTGAAACACTATTCTGACACCTGAACTAAGCCTTGAATTATTTTGTGCTTGCCATCATTACTAGCAATTTGATGAAAACATGTTAAATAGCTTTCAAAACTGCCAAAGGGAGTTTGCTGGGTCATTTACATTGTAAGTATTACTAAAGCTTAGCTTATTCACTGGCCAGATACCTATGTTTGTTAATTATAAGTATACTTTGTTGTTGCTTTTTTGGAACATCACTTTATATGATAGGAGAAGGAAAATAATTTTATAATTCTGATTGTAGTAATCAGAGGTAAGGTAAAGTCTAATTTACCTTCATATGGCTATGTCACTGGAGGCAATTTTTGGAAAAACATGTCCTTCAGTTGTAGGTAATTGGACCCTAACTACATGAACGTATGTCCCCTCTTATATGCTATTTTACACCCAAAAACAAGTGCTTTAACTATACCATAACAGAAGCGTTTCTTTTCCATATTAAGATGTTTAAATTCTGGACAGAAACTAACGTTTGTGTAAAAGTTTTATTAAAATGAATCAATTTTTATATATATATATATATGAATGTTACATTGATTATAGACAAATATACACATTTTACACTGCATAGAACGGTTGTGCAATAACATTTAAATGATTTGTTATTTTTCACTCAATATACAGAATTACAGATATATGTGTATACCAAAAAGCCACTAACTAAATCCAAACCACAATCCTTAAAATATCTTGGAATATTTTAAACCCAAGCAATTGAAGGGATTTCAGTTCACACTTTAAATTACAAAGTTTACATGTTAGATTTATCTAAATGTATATTTGACAAAAATTTCAAGATATTCAGAGCAGTTCTGTTCGGAAAAAGTATGAATGTAATAAAATCCCATTAAAAGAGATTATATGGAACAATCTTTAGATAATTTTCAGGTACAAAAGCATGCTAAAACTTTTTCCCTGCATTTCATAAAACTTAAAATTGGTTGGACTATACCAATTTTGGCTGATTTGATTCAGTTAGAGGCCCTGTTGTCCCATTGCAAAATGAAATGGCTTCTCTGGCTAGAAAGATTTCTGATTTTTATCTTTCCATGCAGCACTACTATATTCATTCTTACATCTTTTTCCACAGGAACCCCTATGGTCAAAAATAGCAAGAACATGTGAACCTCAGCACTCTTTAAACTGGGCAGCAGAGGTATATATATATATATGTACATATATATATGTGTGTGTGTGTTTTCGTAGATTTTCACGGTCATAAGTATGTAAATTTGTGTATTCTCGGGTTTCTTCTGGTATAAAGGTTTGCATATATCTGCAAAGTTTTGATGAATTCGCAATCATCATCTTCAGGCTAGGTCCTATGAGGGTAGGCATCAATTCAGACCTGTTGAGAGCAAAGGTTTTTCTGTATAACTGTATATATATATGTGGACTACAATTCCCACAATTCCTCAGCTAGTTTGTGCTTGAAGATGACCAGACTACAATTACCAGAATTCCTCAGCTAGTTTATGAAAAAATATATGTGGACTACAACTCCCTGAATTCCACAGCTAATTATTCTTTAATATATCTGGACTACAACTCCCATATTTCCTCAGCTAGTTTATGCTTTATATATCTGGACTACAAATCCCAGAATTACACAGCTAGTAATTCTTTAATATATCTGGACTACAACTCCCATATTTCCTCAGCTAGTTCCCACCCATCCCAGACTACAACTCCCAGAATTCCACAGCTAGCTATGCTTTCAGATGACTGGACTACAACTCTCAGAATTTCCCACCCATCCATGCTTAAAGATGATTGGACTATGCTGCTATGTCAGCTGAGGAATTCTGGGAGTCCAAGTCCATAATTGCAAAGGGGCAAAGCTTAGATGGGGAATCCTATCCACATTGGTCGCCTCCTTTGTTCCAATGAGCTCCTTCCAGTTGTTGGATCACAAAGCCCATCGTTCCCAGGAGGTGGATCTCCTACTTCATAGGAGGCCGTGAGTTTGATCCAGGTAGAGGCAGATATTTCTCTCTCTCTCTCTCTCTCTCTCTCTCTCTC
>JANHFP010002418.1:414986-429882 GCA_032468135.1 Calamaria suluensis | reverse complement strand
TCAGTCAGTCAGTCAGTCAGTCAGTCAGTCAGTCAGTCAGTCAGTCAGTGGTATTTGGCAAATATAGTGGTGGGGATATGTATATATTTATATATGCAGACATGTTTACCTGTGTTTTGAGTTGTGTTTTGATTGAGTCCTCTTAAAGGTATACTATCTTCCCTTTTCTTTAAATATTTTGTTTCCAATCGCAGGTTTTCACCACTAGGTCAAAAGAAAATAGAACTGTTGCAAGCACTCATCTAATCAGGAGTTTCCCAAGTTTCCCAATCAAAATCTGTAAGAATTTCAAATACAATTCCAGATCTCCTATGAATTACTATGTTTAAAAGACAGTAAGCCCATGGATGCTGATCTCAAAATCATATCCCAAGGACAGAAATTCCTACATTCAAGGCTTAATTCGTTAAGTTTAAAATGATTATATTAATTCCTCAAAAGTGTTTGTCTCTGGAAATCTGATTTTTCTGCTAACAGAGTATTTCACCTTCGTAAAACCTATATCATACCTAAACAATATCTTTTTGGAGCATCATACAAAGTAAGTAGAGTAGCACGTGACTTGGCAGATGGATCACAACACTGCTATACAGTACAATGACAAAATTTAAGAGAGCCTGTCAAGCAGATGAAAGATCTTAGTTATACCTTATAATATAGTTATAACTATATAGTTATAGCATTTTTTGTTATGTTCCTTGAAATGATGACATTCTGCTTAGACTCTGGGGAAATGAAAATGGACCTACTCCTGGAAAAACTCAGTTCTTTGCTTTTAGATGCTTCTCCATTGACCTATTTTCCCCTAAAATTTATTACTATATATTATTAGTATTAGTAATATATCATTACTATATAGCCTAAATCACTGTTTAAATTCAGCAAGATATATTCTGTTTGTCTGAAGGCATCCTAGTACCACTACCCCCACTATTCTTTTTTTAAAAAAAAGATGGTTGTTTTTTTTTGTACTATGGGAGAGGGGAATATTGTCTCAATTTAAAGATAATTTTCTTACAGACAAACAAGATATAACTTCATAATTCATTCCTTATTAAAGGGGTAACTTAAAACACATAAAAAATATGTCTGGAGGAGATGGTGCCAAGAACATACGCTTCTTCCAAAAGGTAATGCGGAAATCTATTTTTGCACAAGTCAATTCAACGGTCTCTCCAGAAATTCAAGATTGAAAATGCATCCTTTTAGAAGCAGATTATTTGTCCTACTTGTTTAGCAATCACTTCTATCCTTTCTACATTAGGACAAACAGTTTACCAAAGTGTCAATTATATTAATAAGTAAGCCTTTACCAGAAAAGTCATTATTTTCATATGACTTCAGGGTAAATATATATTTACATATGTTGTTCTTGTTAGAACAGCCAATTAGAACATGGCTTGCTTTAATTGCATTTCATTTCCTGTTAGATCTCCCACACTGAATTCTCTGGTGCATTTAATTCTTGCCTTGGTGGCTTCTACACCATCTTAGAGTGGCAAAAAGAGAAATTCTGACATAATGCCATAGGAGGAAGTAATGTTTTCTTGCATTTAGAATATTGATTATCTCTAGAAGTGACACTGATTGCTTTCATTTTACACATTCCTTCAACCCTTTGGCCTCTACCCCAGATAGTTTTGCTTCCTCCCAGTTTCCAAGTTTGCCTTCCTATTCAAGTCCAATGCTCCCAGTTTTCTCCTCAGATCCCCTCTCCTCCTGCTCAACTGCTTACTTTTCTTTATTTGCTGAATGACCTATCAGCCCAGGAATCCCTGTCTGGGCATCTAAACATCTGTTCGTTTCTGAGAGCTGCACATTGAAGTGAACCTGCTGGAAAAAGAATTTTTTTCAGTATTACAACTTTGTCATTTTATGTATCAAAGCCTTAGTCATACAATATTGCATGCAAGAGAAATTATACATATTGTTACAGAAATGTTTAATGATTGAACAGTATAAATTGTCAATATATTTATTTAAAACAGAATTAAGTTAGCTTTCTCAAAGAGTAGTTATCAATTGTCTGACATCATCACTGACATCTGATTTACAATAAATCAGGGCCATAATACTATCTGTATGGTTCACTCATGGAACCTGCCTGTCTTTTGCATGACAATATTAGCTGTTACAAAAATGGATGGCTTTGTCTTAGCATCTATGTACTTGCACAATCATTTTGCCAATAATGTTTTAAGCAGTTGGAATAATATTCTACATTAAATACGGATGGCCCCACTCTGCCTACTTTTTTTAAAGTTTTAAACTTGGCTTTTTCTTCAGACACTTGCATTCTTTGGTAGAATTTGCCTTATCTATTTTATTACTGACTTTTGTAGGTTCCTTTTTTCCTGTATGCTAGCCTGAATTATTTTGGAAGGTTGAATATATGCATATCAACTGCGGGCTTATTCTGGACATTCAGGTCTATACATAAGGAACTGGATGACAAACATATGGAGTCTTTAGGAATTTTTTTTCATCACTCACCCCTTAAGATCCCCACAGATGGTAGTCACCCAGAGTACCAGAAGAGAAGGATTTTGTTTTGGGCATAAATCAATAAAATGAAAATGACATGACTTGATACAACTTAATAAAACTTTATTAAAAATAAACATCTTAAATTCCTTGCCTTTGTTCCTGATATTTGTTGGTTGGTATTTTTGACAGCACCTGCTTCTGGGAAGCTTTGGAAAGCTAGCAAGGGGGAGATGGGATAGTTCAGTCCTGAGTTTAAAGACATAATCCTGTTATCAGCCTGTTAAAAAACAAAAACAAATTGATTCATACTTGTTGTCCTTGTTTAAAGCAAGCATAGTCAAAGTTCATACATACTACTATTTATATCCCACTTTGTATTTTGCCTAGGTCTAAACTTAATTTGCTTGAAACTAAGATCCTCTGCTTCTGTCAAGACTTTGTTTGAATCCCAGGCTGAAACATTTTCTCTCCTCTCTGACCCTACGTAGAAGTTTACCATCTATTGATAGGATAGCAAAAGAAGCAAATGGAGGGAAATATGCTAATCTCATATTTTTATCGGGAGGAAGGGAAATTACTCAATTCCAACTAGGCCCCACGAGCCATCCATTTCTGAAGAATTTATGTGAAGTGTGCACTCCCACTAAACTTTGTCTTCTTAGAAATTAAACTATGAAGGACAGCAATGTGGTGTCAAAGATGAATACACCAGACTTTTACTATTACCATACTATGAGGAGAGCTGCCAGTTCTTGAAACAGTGTTGCTAGAAGTAGATGTTCCTAGCATTTCTTGCTTCCTTGTCAGCTGAATTTCATTTAATTGTTTGTTCAGCCATGTGATGACTGCAAAGAAACAACACATTTCACTTTTCATTCCAATTATTTTTAATTTTAAAACAAAATCATAATTAAATTCCGAATGTGCACAGATAGACTACACTGACAAAGTTAAATTTATATTCAGAACAGAATTAAAGGGTTTCTCTTCCAAGCAAAGATTTACATAATTGCAGTTAGTTTTAATAAGATTAGGAACTGATAAATCCTATGTGACAAGATGGAACTTCTATGTATCATTGTAAGTTATTCATTGCAAGGAAAGCAACATAAATGCATGGGTTGCATTAATACAGAAAAAGGAAATGAATATTAATAAGTGCCAGGAAGGAAAATAAAATGGCATTCCTCAGAATCATTCTTCAATATCCCTATCCCCAAAAATCCTCCAAATATTTTAAAAAGAACTAGTTATCTTTATCTTAAATGCAACATTCACAATTATTGCCTAAACAAATAGATAACAGAGAAAATGTCTAGCCCAAACCTAAGATAATATCTCTTAATAAATTCTATATATTAAAATATACACTGTTGAAAGAATTAGTAGTTAATGCAAGAAAATCACATACCATTTTCATTTGTTTTGAGAAGATGTTTGCTTTCTTCCAGCTTTTGTACTGTAGCTTCTAATTGTTCCTGCAATTTACATATCTGAAATGTTTTCATATTATTAGTTATCTGCAAAGTTTGTATTCATATCAACCAAACAATATTTCAGAATTAATGCCAGAAGACATTTCTCCTAAATAATAAACATTAGTTGTTCTTGAAATCTAAATAAATAAACAAATGCGGAAGTATATAGGCATGTTTGCTTTAAAGACCATAAAACAAAAATACTTCAGAATATTTCAAAGCAGCTGGAAGCATCTAATTAACATTATCAGATCCTAAAAAAAGAAAAAGAAGGTTCTAGCCTTGTTCATTCTTGGATGGGATACCACTAGAAAAATCCAGAAGTAAATAAGGTTGGAAAATAGGAAAAAAATAATTCCTTAACAATAAGGATAATTTTGTTAGAAACTATTTTTCTCAAGAAACTTACAAGGGCATAATGGGACCAAGATATGAGTTAAAACTCAGGAAACCTTTACTTCATTCCATAGAAGAGTGGATTTATAGGAAAAAAAGGAAATATTATTTCTGATGAAAGGAAATCTTGTTTAAATATTTATTATAAAGAAGCAAGACTCTTAATTACCTCTTGTTCTTTTCCTCGAAGAGAACTTTCCACTTCCTGTAATTCTTTTTGTTCCTTCTGTAGTTTTTCTTCCTTTTCAGCCAAGAGCTTTTCTTGCTGAACTGTTACTGTGTTTTTCAATTTCAACTTATTCATTAACGTTTTTACATCTCCTTGCAGTTTCTTAATTATCTCATTGGCCTGGAAACAATATGGCAACTTACTAAACGATGATCAGATCAAATCAAACCATCAACATAAACAAGAATAGTATGTTTAAACAAACCTTAAGGAACTCATTTGAAAGAGCTTTCAGTGAGGTTTCCAGTTTTCCTATCTGAAGTTGTTTCTTTTCTGCATTTTCTTCCAGGTTTCCCTTTTAAAGAGTATTAAAAGGGAAGATTAGGAAGATTAGGTAACAGATAAAAAAGTGCAAATCTGCATGGATTGGTTTCCAAATATACAAGGAGCTGGTAGTTCTGCAAATCCTATAATGTGGTCTGTAAAACCAGTAGCACTTTGAAAGTTTAATGTGTTATTAAACAGCAATATGTTCCACAATCTTTAATTTGGGGGTGGAGGAGGAAGATGGTGTATGCAATGTGTTTGAACTTCTAAACACAGCCAAGTTCTAGTGAACCATGTTACTAGGTTGGCAAATAGTTTCAGATTGTCAAAAATTATGTTCTATGTTAACACTAAAATAAGCTACTTTCAATTTTTAAAAAAATAAAATTAAAACCAGACTACAAAGATTCTACTTTTCCTATAATGTAAACCTTATAGGTAATACACAGAGATGCTCTATAGTCCAAAGCTGAAATAAAAACGATGCCTTCTTAAATAAGCTGCGTTTTTCCTTTGGCTTGCAAGGTAGCCATATAACCGCAGGAAAATAAGTTTGAGTTGAGGAGGCAGAGTATGATAAACTGCTTTAAAACGGCTATGACTACTCTGTTTTCTCCTCCTGGAATCATGAAGCTATCTAGCTTTTTAAAACAGGTATAACTTGCATATTCATGTCTCTGCCAATGGAACTTTTTATTGTCAGATCAGACAGCACATGCCTAGTCACATGCACTTAGCCAAACACATAACATTTTAGATCATAATGAACTTTAATTACTACATTTGTTATAATAGTACTATAGGAAAAATTCTAGGAACCTTTTGCTCTTGTGTGGCTTCTAATACTTCTTTTGTCCTGGCAACAAGCTGGTCCTTATCTTTGATCTCTTGTTCCAAAACAGCAACTCGCATTTGCAGTTGATTAATTTGCTTCTCCTTTTCATGGCATTCAGCATCTAAGGTAGTATTCTCCCTACGTAAGGATAGAACTTCTTGCTTCATTCTCTGGCATTCCTTACCAAATGGAAAAAATAAAGCATTCTAAAGTATTTTAAAGATTTGAACTTTGATTTTAAAAGTAGGTATACACTGCAACAATTGTTTAGATCGCATGACTGTATTTTAGTCACCTATTATAATGTGGAATATTTCTTGTATTTTCAATTGTTTATAAACTATGCAATTAGAAATTGTAAGTCATGAAAATCAGATCTTTGAATAAACACAAATTGGCAAGTATTACATACATCTTCTGCACTTGATAATTTTGCTTTAAGTTCCCTGACTGTTGAATCGCCTTTGTATCTCCTTTCCATTAAGTCTTTGTTAGCAAGTTCCAGCTCCTTCAGCCTGTTCTGTAGTTGCTGGACAGTTTTCTGATGCAAGTGTTCCAAGTCTCTTTTCTGTTGATCATTCTGTTGCTGATAATGTGCTTGTGCCTATCAATAATAGAAAATGTTTTAATAATTCTTAATTTTAAAATTCTAAAAGGAATCATTTGTTTTATTATTTACTGTATTATTTACATACCTGCAGAGTTTTTTCCTTCTCATTTGACAATTCTTGAGTATGTTTACTATTCAATGACGCTATCTTGGAGGCCCATTCGCTTTTTAAATTATCTAGTTCTCTGCTCTTTTCTGACAAGGTCTAAGAGAAAAAAGCATAATCGCTAGGCTTTCATATAATGCTAGAATTTAACTCTAACAGTGTTTTATTAAAGGATGACATTTGTCTATTTAAAAATATAGCAATATAAACATTGTTTGATATGCCTTCACAATCCTATATTAATCTAAATTGTTTTTTTAAAAAGAAGGGTTATCACATATTAAGACATAAGTTTCCTCTAATGAATTAGGCTTTTGCCCACTTAGGCTTATGATACAATTAGTTTGTAATTCTTCAAGGTATCATAACACCTCGCTAATTTTGCTACTTGCTTTATTTCTATACAAAAATTCAGTAATACATATTTCATTAGCTTGATAAAACATAATTAAAATAGCTAAATATATTTATTTTGGTTTTCTGTAAATTGGGGCATACTGAAACTTTCTCTTACCTGCTGTGTATAATTCAACTGTCTTGTGAGGTCCTCCTCTGTTCTGCTAAGTCTTTGTTCCAAAAATAACTTTTCTTCCTACAAACAATTGAAAGTTTCTCAGTCAATATATTTTCAGTCTACAACATGATTAGTTGCAATTAGTAGTAGATACACTCTCCTAGACATTGGAGGACTTTTTTGTCAGTCAATATGCATAGGCTTATACTATAAGATTGCCTTATTTAGCACATCATTTGCAAGCATATTTATACTACAGAAGTTACACAAGCTGTTTGGTTCTTTTTCTAAATATTATTAGAATATTCATTCAAAACTAGATAAGGGTCTCAATCTTGACTTCAGAACAAAGGACCTTGGATTCAATGGATAAAATGTTCACATCACTGCAGATGGTATTTAATTTAATTTAATGGACAGTCAAAAATAAGACATCACTTGTCTCTCAAATAGTCTATTAAACTAAAATTTCATTGTATTGCTAAATCAATTCTAAAAATATAAAGTGTTAAAGCTAGGATATTAGTGAGCTTTAAATTCAATTGCATGTGCCATTTAACTTCATATTTTGCTTTTATTAGTGAACCAAAATATATATATGTAACTGAAACGATCATTTTACCTTAGTAGATTTGAGGCAGGATGCCAAAAATTTCTTGATTTCAGCATCATTTCCTGGTAAGAATTTTAGTGATAAATGGGTAAGATGTTTAAAAGGATTTGTCTCAACCACATTTAGAAATGAAGGTGTGTGATCTAAACTAGATCCTGAAGAAACCAGCTGTAGCAAAAACCTAAAAAGAAAAAAGTATCACATATAACAAAATACTTAGTTACTCTCTCAAAAAAGGCAGAGCTACTTATAATCCTTAAGGAACAATGGGAATTCTTTGCTGATGAACATTTTAGTAGACTCAAATCCCTTTCAGTGTACCACTAAAACTCAACACAGTGTTTTTGTGATTTTTAGAATACAACAGCTGTCCCCAGGCCTCTACTTCAACCAGCTCCACCACTACCAATGAGTGTCACCTCAAGCCCCATGCCATGACCAGTTGTCTCAGCATCCTATCACAGACCCCAGGTGCTGCTGTCCCAATATCACAGGGTTAAGTTGCCCTTTAGCACAAGCCTTCAGCTGTCATTTTTGGCTGCCCAGCATAGTGGCATTCTTCAGAGTCAGTGGCAGTGGCAGCTGAGCTGAGATAGAGACCTGTAACCTTCAGCAGACTGGTCCTGCCTCTGCTGCCCTAAGCCTCTACTTCAATCCTAGAGCAATTGGCAAAGCTCCTGACACCAAGGAATACTGCCTCAATCTCCATATTATGGCCAGCCAACCCAACACTGTGGCGCAAAGCCTCAGCCTCAGCCACAAAATTCCAGCTACCTAGGTGCAGTCATCCCAGCTCTGCAGTGTGAAGCCCCAGTGCTAACCACCTCTTCTGCCCTGTGCTCTGCTGTTACCAGCTGACCTTCACTGCCTTCTTCCGACCAGCAAGGTGTACCAGGCTGGCCCTTTATAAGACAGTTACAGCCTTGGGAATGCCTTGCAAGACTTCAGAAAGGAGGGATGCAGCTTCAAGAAGAAGGCCACATGCAGCCAGAAGCTGCCTTTGTGAAGAACCAAGCCAGGTGCAACATATTCACAGTGGGAGGGAGATGTCGAAAGTCAGTTGTGGATGACGGGGCAGTGGAGCACTGGGCAGAGTGCAGGGTAGTAAAGTACAGGACAGCCAAAGGGCAAGGTGGGGGGATATAGGCAGGTGGGGATAAGTTGAAACACCCCCTGTAATAGTAAACGCCAAGTGCCTGAATTCGGACCATGTGATTACAGGAGGCTACAAATAGTTATGTTTGTATATGTATGATATGATATGCCATCATAACTTTGAACGATTGCTGAACAAACTGTTAAGTGAAGACTACCTGAAAGATAGAGATATTACTTCTGGTTGTGTTTTCTGCCTGAACTACCCCATAGGCTTAATACCCAGCCCCTAAAGAAGTAATAAATAAGGGCAGCTCTGAGCCATCAAATGGTTTTAGAAGCCAATAAATGCAAATGTCCTATTGTCTCTCCTTTTTTAATTTTAGTTTTATTTTCTTGAACTTGGTATTCTAAATAAATGATAGATTGATTTAAAAATGTTATTTATATTCTTTGGTTTGACAATGATATAAAGTACAGTTTATGTATTACTAACCTAGGGATTTCTTTATCTTGTTCTTGGATACAGTGCTGAAGAAGATCTATAAATCTTTGAGGAAAAGCAGAAAAATCTACCAGAAGACTTTGTTGAAGTTTTAAACTACATAGGAAAAAAGAAATTACACTTATCAATGTAATGTGTGCTAAGGGCAGATAGTTTTCAAGACATTTCTTTCAAAAACTAAGAATTATAAAGTGTTCACCCCAAAAAAATTACAAAACAATTTTCTTACAACATTTTTGAATGCTGCCACAATTTACCTTTCACTTCAATTAATCATTTATTACTGCAGTAATCCTCATTTCCTTTTCTAAAAAAATATTTATTTTTAGCCCAATAGTTTTCATGTAACTCCTAGAACATGATCCCCTCTCCTCAAAATGTTGAAAGTCTAAATCAGTGTTTGTCAGTGAAACTTGGCAATATTTAAGATGCATGGACTTCTATTCCCAGACTTCCCCAGTCACTATGGTGGGAAAATTCTGGGAATTGAAATCCACACATTTTAAAGTTACCAAATTAATATTGGCCCATATTTAACATTCAATACTGAAAAATATTGGCCCAAATAGATCCATGTTCTAAGATTACTATTCATAATTCATGTAAAAAAGAACAAAACTAAACATATCAAACATCAGGGATAATGTTTCCATATAAGTACTGAGTTATATACTTTACATAATCTTAATAATATAGATTAATTTGGTTATTTTTGTAGCAAGACTACATCAATATATTTTATTACTAATGCTGGATAGTGTATTTACAAGTAAATATAAAAAAACCAGATCATTCATGAAAACCTACCTCTGAAAATCTTCTTCAGAAATAACAAGATTGTACAGGAAAAAGGGATCTGAATCCTCAGTTAGCCGAACAACTAAATCCTAAAGGAAGATAGTGTGAATTTCAAAAATTAAATGTATTTCTCTAGAATAATTATTTCAACAGTACCAACTTGTACTAAATTATGATTCATAAAATGCTGAAACCTTTTAGGCAACATACAAATCCTCTGAGCATCACAAAACAGTAGCAGAAGTATGAAATCTAAGAGCAAATCCTCACTCCTAAGTATTTCAAAAGGGAAGTCTGACTGGAAGAATTTATCCAAATCTGTCTTTAAAATGAAAGTAAAGTGATGGAAGCCATCTATCTGATCCATCAACTTTTTTTTCCAAGGCCCAGCCCATTTTTCTTGGTCTTTTCCATTTTACAACTGAAAACAGGCTTCTCAGTACTGTAATTTTGATTCTTAATCAGCAAATAACATGCTATGTTTACAAGTTCCAATTGTATGGCTTTTTTGATTGAATTGTTTTAATAAAATTTATGGTAAGATACTGGTATAGAATGAGGTTTGGGAGTTTTTGATCCAGATTCCACTCTTTTACCAACTACACTATTAAAAAAGCCCTTTTTGAGATACCATGCTTTGGGAGTGGAAGCTACACTAGGTGTGTCATTGTGAAAGGCGAGTGAAAAGAGATAAGGCCTAGGACTGGAAGGGCACCGAAAACATTGATGATCATCAGGGTGTTATTTGAAAAAGAAGGACTCCACAAGATCCTGGCAAAGAGTGGTGCAGGAAGTAAAAAATGCCAAGAAACAATTTGACATCATCATCCTTGAAGAGGACTAGCATTAGAGGGAGATGGTTATATGGCATTAGTAGCCTTGAAAGCCACACCAGTGGTGGGGCCCTGGAGAAGCCTAGCTACATCAGTCCAACAACCATATTCACCTTATTGAGACTGGAAGTTCCCGCAGCATAGCTGTAACTAGTTTCAATAAGGGAGAATATTTGTAGCTCAGGGTTGAAATGAGGGATCTTTGGTGTTCTCTGAGCTTCATTGTTTTGTTGCATCTGATGAAATTACCTAGTTTAGGTAATGAAAGTTCTGCAAGAAA
Source organism: Calamaria suluensis (assembly GCA_032468135.1). Classification (NCBI taxonomy): domain Eukaryota; kingdom Metazoa; phylum Chordata; class Lepidosauria; order Squamata; family Calamariidae; genus Calamaria; species Calamaria suluensis. The sequence goes on along the minus strand of JANHFP010002418.1, from coordinate 418,836 downwards.
ACAACTAAGTTCAGTGTAGCTAGTTTTCCAGTGAAAGATTCAGCAAGGGTAAAAAGCAGTTGTGTTCTAAGGACATCACAGAGTCTAGGTTAAAACATATACTGTTTGAAAAGGAGGAGGGAGAGTTGGCAGAGAAAGATAATTTTTTATGTGTGTCTTTGACTCCTGGCAACTGCCTGGACAACTCCCTGCAATTTTCTTGGCAAGATTTCAGAAATAGTTTTCAGGAAACAAAAGATATAGATATAGCAGAACAAATAAGGTGTTCAAACAGAAATAAAACACAGGTGTAATTTTAAGAAATAAGGCATAGATACAGAAACATAGGAATAAGGTATCTATAAATCTAAGAGATCTAAGCAGAACGATAAAAATAAGTACAACACACACCTCCAGTAGCAAATATTTTTGTGTACTAAATCCTCCTCTATAAGAAAGGGAAATAAAATTCACTTCTACTTTGTGATCTGCACCATTTCCCAAAACAAACTATGGTTGTGGGACTGATATCAATAAATACTTATTCCAATGAACTAAAGAATCCTTACAGAATGAGAAGACTTCCAGTGAGTCCCACGGTCGGATGTGTTTTTTGGGAAGGTCCTCGTCCCGACTTCTGAAATCCCCTTCACGGTGGGCTTAAGGTTGGCTGCCCCTCTAGGGCAGTCTTGGCTCTGTGAAGGGGATTTTAGATGTCCTCATCCCAGCATCTGAAATCCCCTTCACGGAGCCAAGGCTGCCCTAGAGGGGCAGCAAACCTTAAGGGTGTCTTCTGGGACACCCAGGGCGGTGGCGATCGCCCGGACCAACCCTAGAAGCTGTGAAGACGGAGGTGGCCGAATGCTGACGGCCGCCATTGCCAGCAGGGTGAAAGCAGAAAGTGAAAGTTATTAACACCGACATGTGTATTGGAGGTGAGACTTTGTTTCCATCGGGGGGGGGGGATGGTGGACGGGCTGCTTTGGCAGTGAAGTGGATTGCATTTTGAAAGTTCTAAAAAAGAAGAATTGGAAGGGATCTGTTCTGTAATGATGAAATATTATTCTTCACAATATTTATTCTGATAAATAATTAGTAGTCTATTGTTCACGAAGGCATATGCCTGGCTAGAGTTATAGCAAATAAAAATTTAAGCAGGATCATTTATTGCAACAACTGAAAACAAAAAGCACAATGAAGGAAATACAAACCTTTCTATGAATGGGATTTGTTGTTGATTGCATTTCAACACTCACTCGGACCTTTATTCGTCTGCAAAATACATGAAAGCGCATTCAATATATTGACGTAAGTAACAGTAACTTAATTTTCAAATGATAAATGTTGTGTTTTAATTCAGGTAAAGGTGATCCATTAAGAGAGTGCACAGAATTATATCTATCAAAAAGTCAATATACCATAATTGTCAAAAAGTCAATCTTTCCTGCTAGCTTTCTTGAAAGTCCTTAAAATGTGGTTCTACAAAATGCCTGCATTGTTTAGATAATTGTAATCACCTGCAGTTTTGTTTTTTTATGTTTATTTCTAATTTTTATTATGGTATTTCTATCTTTTTATTTATTGTTATATTATTGCAATTGCTTTGGTTCAACATATTTTGTGTATTTTTACTAGATAAGAAAAAAAAAGATTCATCTAGAATCACGTTCAATAAGATGGATAATTACATAATTCACTAATCAGTAATGATTCTATATTAATTACCACTTATACCAGTCATTTTTATTAATGCAGCTTAATAACTAGACATTACTTTGCATGAATAACAATATTCAGACAAATATTAGGACATGAAAATAGTACTGTTCATGCACAAGGAAAACAAACTTTAAAGAACCAACAGGTTTGAAAGAAGTGGGGAAATACATTTTTCCTTAGAGCAAAAAACTAAAAGCCTAAAGGGAATTGAGAAGGGAGAATTGGGGTCAGAATATTCCAAGCAACAATCTTGCACCTTTTACCATGGTTTCCGTAGAGTTGTAGTTAGTTCTGAGTAGATATAAGAAGACTGCACAGTCCTACACAATCTGAGATTACAATTTATATTAAATTCCCCCCAACTTCAAGGTGGGGATGCCTGGATTTGCCATTTTTAATTGACATTAATTTTATGAAAAGGTAGGAAAAAATTATTCATAAATAATTAGAGCCATTCAAAGATGAGTATATAGCACACAGCATCAGGTGAGAACAAGATTTTCCAAACTATTTTTAAACACTTTATGATGATTCTCTTCCTTTCTCCAGGGTTTCAGGATTCTACTCTCTCTTCTTTCCTTTTTAACCAGAGTGAGATCATCTGCCAGTTTGGGGTGCAGCATCCTCAGTATGCTGATAATACTCAATTATAATATTTTGACTCTAGGGCAACCTAGTAAGACTGTCAAGGTTCTGTCCCAATGCCTGGAGGCTATATAGGGTCTGGATGGAGAGGAACTGCTTCTGACTTAATTTTTTGAAGATTGAATAGCTGTAGATATATGTTTGTCCAGATATAGGGATATTCAACCCTTGACCTTGAAAGGGTAGCCCTTCCAGCTTCAAGAGTGATTAACAACCTGGGGTTTTTGATGGGCTTGCTTCAAGAGCAGGTATCTGTTGCATCCAGCTGGCACCCCAGTTAAACTCTTTCCTATATTGAGGGCTATGCTTCCGACAGTCACTTATACCCCAGTTACCTCGTAGTTTGACTACTGCTCTACATAGGGCTGCCCTCAAAGACCACCCAGAATCTTCAACTGGTCTAGAATATGTGGGTATGCTAATATAAAACCTCGGCTTGGCAAGCTGCGCTAGTTGCCAGTGTGATTAAAGGGGCTACCCTTGTTACCTATAAAGCCCTACATAGTATAATGCCTAATTACCTCAGGAACCACTTGTCTCCCATAACATTTGCCCAGCTAATTCAAACCTTCAGGATTGGCACACCCTGGGTTCCTTTGATTGAACAATGTCAATCAGGATCATTTATGGAGAGATGAGATTGTTGAAAGGTTGGCACAGTGTGTGCTAACCCTGCAGGATTGTTGTTCTCCCTGACAGTCAGATGGTTCTGGTTCTTCATCCAGGTTTTCAGCAAGAGACATTGAGACCCTTCTTTTCATTGTGCCTACTATCTTTTTAAAATTTTGTATGTTTTACTATCATTTCTTTCTTTGATTTTTGAGAGCTGCACAGCTGTTGAGGCTTAGACAGCATATAAATTATTAATTGGTAATATCTTCGAATTCCAAAAGTTATTCCCATAACTGCTTGAAAATTGTGGGAAATTACCACTTTATTATTCTTGAAACATTATAAGGAAAACTTGCTAAATTAAAGCTATCAGATCTGGGCTGCAAAAATCCATATTACAGCAATAAAAACTATTCATTGTCTGGATTTTTTGCCATTCAGTTCCAGTGGTAAACAACCGACACTAAAAAAATCATTTGTTTATAACTAAAAAAGTGAAACATCTAAAATGAAAAAGTATATGTTAATGAAGAAGTAATTGTATAAAGAAGTATGATGAAGAAGTATATGTTAATTTTTGAAGTTTGAATATTCATAACCTTGAATGACAGTTGTCATAAAAAATGGAGTTATCCAATACCCCTTTTCCCCATTATATTGTAAAAAACCCAATAAAATACTTTGGGGGGTGGGGTGAGAAACTCCTTGTGGACTTTTTCTAAACCTGAAGAAAATACTCATTTATGGTTTTAGTAGTTAGACAGGATAGATTAAGGAATGGAGAGAGTCAAAATGTAATTTGACAGAGAGATATTAAACTATAACTCTATCTATCTATCTATCTATCTATCTATCTATCTATCTATCTATCTATCTATCTATCTATCTATCTATC